>JAKSZP010017346.1:0-118619 GCA_022478985.1 Massospora cicadina
GGGATGGGAGGCCTTGAGTCCAGCAATATTCAGCATCCTAGATTGAAGGTTTCCCCCATCGCACCTTAGGTGCGAGGGGGTGGGCCCCCAGGCCCACCAGCCTCTTCCAGGTCCCCACGGGCTTTCACAGCAGCGCTGGTGTTAGCAGCAACGCTATTGGGGTTTTTGTTAATTTTTTGGAAAGAGTCACGTTGGCTTTGGCCTTCACTTTTTGTTTTCCCGACGTCAGACAAATTTTTTGCGGTGTGGATAAGTTTGGTGCACCATCTAGCGGGGCAAAAAAAAATTTTTGGTTGGGATAGGTCTCAAGTCAGTTTTGACTGGAGCTTGGGTGCAGCGATTGGGTGAGATTGAATCTCCCATCAGATCCTCAGATTGAGTGGCCCACTTGGCATGGGCCTCCCAATCTGATTGGGGTGATGGATTCCCGAGTTGCTTCCGCCATGAAGGTCTCCATGTCCTCCTGGCGTTGTGAGTGTGGGATGGTGGTGGTGGCCTTGGCCGCTTCCTTGGCCGCGGCCCTATGGGCCTGCTTGGCCTTCTTCTGCTCCTGCGGGGAGATGGGCTTTACCAATAGGTAGCAGCCTTGTGCTCCCCACGGGAAAGCCTCCTTGGTGCTTGCGGTTGGTTTGTAGTGCGCCTCTCCGCTGGCCATGGCTGCTGAGGGGTGCTCTTGGAATGTGACGCCCTCATTGATAGGGCATGCGTGCGCCTTATGGCCAAATGCATCACAGTGGGTGCAAATGGGGGGCGCGCTGTCCACGGTTACCTGGAATGGGTGGGTGGTATGCCCTGTGATGTCAATAAAGGTGGAGTGTGGGATCTGGGTTAGGTCCTTTGCGATCTCCTCAGTTGGGGTCAGAACTGCAATTGCTTTGCTGGTGCACAGGTGTGGCATCAGCATAAAACGTTGCATTTTAAAAGATTGTATTTCGCTGTATATGGCGAGACCATCTTTCAGGTGTTGCTCCAAATTGTCACGTTCTACTGTAGTAGGCAAAAAGTCAAACGTGAGGAAAATTTGGTTTGATTTTGTCCATCTGGTGTATTTGGTTTTGATGACCCATTGCCCTTTGGGGAGGTCAACCACTATGCGCACCACTGCATCCTCATCTGCTGCTATTTTTCTTTTGAAACCTAGGTCCAGCCAACTGCATGACATGGAGTGAGGTGCAACGTGCACCACAGTCGGGAAAATTTTGTGTACATCTTCATAAAATTTTTCCCATAAGGCCGTTTTATGGATGTCCAGATACACATGGACTCCAAATTCCACCGACAAAAGTGGCTGGGAGTGTGGCGTGTTGATGTACTGGTTGCATTGTGCTTGCCACATAAGTATCTCTGGGGAAATTGTGACCGCCAGTTTTTTTAGATTTTTTTCTATTCCACCAGATTCTCTGGGGCGTTTTTGAACGTTAGAGGCCGCGGGCCTTCCGCCTGCTCCTCTTGCCTTGCTTGCCCAACTGCTCCCAGACATGGGCGCAGACTAATCCCCTCTATGAGATTATCAAACTAGATTTAGTCTTGAATTGAATGGGTTGCAAAAGTGTTTGCAATGAGAAAGAAAAGTTAACACTAAACAATTTTTATTGTTACTAGATTATCTAGCCTATTAGTAGAAAAAACTAGTAAAAGTTTTCATATTTTAATTTTGCAACTTAAATGTATCAAAACATAAACAGCAACTAAATTTATAGCAGTAAATTAGAAAGTTAAAATTTATAATACAAAAGCTCTGGGTAAATCACAAACCAAAGGACTGTCATCAGGAATTAAAACTTTTTTTTGTTTTTAGTACTTAAAATATGCACTACATTAAAAAAAGTAAAATATAATTCTAAAAATCTTAATAAGTTACCTTATAGCGTGAGAAAGTGTAAAATTGTAAATTTGTTTAATCTTTAATTGATTTAAACAAAGAGGCATACCCAAAATATTAGATATAACTTTTAATAAAAACAGAGGCCATTATGACTTGTGAAGCTTAAGAATTTGAACAAGCTGATAATCTAATTCTAAATATATACAGTATAGAAAAAACATATAAAAGTTTGATTTATTCAAAAAATATAACCTATCACTTATGCATATAAATCTGCCTAGAAGACAAAATGCAATTAGTTAAGTATTTTTCCATTTTCCATATTTCTTATTTCGATTTCCCTTTATTGTAATCCTATTCAATTATATCTTTTTAATGTAAATTTTCACTAAAGTACATTTTTTAAGATGGAAACCTGTGAAAAAATAAAATTATAAAAGATTGCATTGCATTTTAGACAGTCTTTACTGTATAATTTTATTTATACTTAATATAGTGTAATAATATCATATAACCAGATGCTTTTCAATAGCTGCATTGAAAATAAAGCCAGAAAGTGTGAATTGTAATACTCAGAAAATACAAAGCCAACAACTTACCCTTAGCATGATACTGACTATTGTTTTACACAAGATATTTTTCAGATCTGTTTGCATTAATCACATAGATAAAATAAAATATAAGCTATCTTAAACTAAAATTTAGCAAAAAGCACTAATCTATTAGGAGAAAAGACTAAAATGGAATGGATAAGTTTATAATAAAAGAATAAACCCAAAGCCTAAAGATAGAGTAAGGTTATCAAAAGCTAAGCAATATGAACAGTTGAGCTATGAGGTGAAGATAATTTTGTAATGAACAGCCTTTAATTGACTACCAAATATTCAGGTGCTCTCATTGCAGTATCTGTGCACTTTGTTTGGCTATAACTAGCTTTATTAAATTACATAAGTGACAAACTTATTATATCACCAGGTGAAGTATTAACCCCAATTAAACTTATGCACTCAAGTAAGAGCAAAAATAATTTATTTATATTATAATATATAGTTTACTACCTGAGTTAATTATCTAGTAACATAAAGAATTATATTTGTATGGTATAGCATTTTTATTGTGGTACCTGGAATAAGAGCATTGCTATTGTTCATGTAACTGAGAATACTTTTAATATAGTGCCTATCAGATATAATAAATTAATTAAGTTTATAGTATAATATTTACTTTAAATTAGCACTTTAACAATAGTACTGAAATATTAGTAGAGTATATAAACATATAGTATACTTAATCAAATCTAAACTATCCTTTTAACAAACTTAATGAAAGACTTGGGTGTTGGGACCACTTAGTGCTAAAAAAATGAAAAACTTTGGTATCATGACAATATAAATTATTAGCTACTGATTACTTAAATAAAAAAGTCTTATAAAGTGGATCAACCTTTGGATAAGTATACAAACCCTAAACCTTTTTAATCTATATATAAGAATCCAGCTTACTTTGCTTGCTGGTGCTTATGCTGCTGGATCCCACAAAGGTTATTATAAAATTAAAAATAAGTGCTACTATAAAGTTTAGTTTTATGAGACTTTTCTTTCTCGTTGCAATCACTTCTGCAACCTATTCAATTTAAGTCTGAATCTAGTTTGATAATCTCACAGAGGAGATTAGTCTGCGCCCATGTCAGGGAGAAGTTGGGCAAGTAAGGTAAGAGGAGCAGGTGGAAGGCCCACAGCCTCAAACGTTTGAAAATGCCCCAGAGAAACTGGCAAAATAGACAAAAATTTTAAAAACTGGCGGTCACTATTCCCCCAGAAATCCTCGCATGGAAAGCACAATGCAACCAGTACATCAACAAGCCACACTCCCAGCCACTTTCGTTGGTGTAATATGGAGTACACGTGTTTCTAGACATCCAACAAACGGCTTTATGGGAAAATTTTTGTGAAGATGTGCACACCTTTTTCCTGACTGCGGTGTACGTCGCACCTCACTTCATGTCATGCGGTTGGCTGGACCTAGGTTTTAGAAACAAAGAGGCAGCAGACAAGGTTGCTGCGGTGCATGTAGTGGTCAACCTCCCCAAAGGGCAATGGGTCATCGAAACCAAACGTAACAGATGGACAAAATCAAACCAAATTTTCCTCACGTTTGACTTTTTGCCTACTACAGTAGAACGTGACATTTTAGAAAAACACCTGAAAGATGGTCTCACCGTATACAGTGAAATACAATATTTCAAAATGCAATGCTTCATGCTGATGCCACACCTGTGCACCGGCAAAGCCATTGCAGTTCTGACCCCAACTGAGGAGATCACAAAGGACCTAACCCAGATCCCACACTCCACTTTTATTGATATTGCAGGGCATACCACCCACCCATTCCAGGTGACTGTGGACAGCGCGCCCCCCATCTGCACCCACTGTGATGCATTTGGCCATAAGGCGCACGCATGCCCTATCAAGGAGGGCGTCACATTCCAAGAGCACCCCTCAGTGGCCATGGCCAGTGGAGAGGCGCACTATGAACCAACTGCAAGCACCAAAGAGGCTTTCCCGTGGGGAGCACAAGGCTGCTACCTACTGGTAAAGCCTATTTCCCTGCAAGAGTGGAAGAAGGCCAAGCAGGCCCACAGGGCCGCGGCCAAGGAAGTGGCCAAAGCCACCACCGCTATCCCACACTCCCAACGCCAGGAGGACATTGAAACCTTCACAGTGGAAGCAACTCGGGAATCCATCAACCAATCAGATTGGGAAGCCCATGCCAATTGGGCCACCCAATCTGAGGATCTGATGGGGGACTCAATCTCACCCAATCGTTGCACCCAAGCTCTGGAGGAAACTGACTTGGGGCCCATCCCAACTGAAAAAAAAAATTTTGACCCACTCAATGGTGCACTGAACTTATCTGCTCCGCAAAAAATTTGTCCGACGTCAGGGAAACAAAAAGTGAAGGCTAAAGCCAACGCAACTCTTTATCACAAAAATTAACAAAAATCCCAATAGCGTTGCTGCTAACACTTATGCTGCTGTGAAGGCCCATGGGGATCTAGAGGAGGCTAGTGGTCCCAGGTGCCCACCCCCTCGCACCTAAGGTGCAATGGGGGAAACCTTCACTTTAGGGATGTTGAATATCGCTGGACTCAAGGCCTCCCCATCCCAGGCTAGGAAACTGATTTTTTTATAACAAAATTTACCCATGGATATCCTGGCCATCCAGGAGTCCCACTGTCCGTGAGTTTCCAGGGAATATTAGAAAACAATGCTCCTCCCATCCCTATCCTTTTGGTCAGAGCACTGTGGGGTGCTAATTTGGAAAAATAATTTTTTCAAATTTTTATTGTCAGAAATCTTCCTCAATGGCTGAGTCCTCATTGTCACCTTCTCGTGGGCTGATGTGGTACACGCTATCATCAACATCTATGCCCCAAATGGTGCATGAGAGCGTCAGGAATTTTTCTCATTAGTCAAATCCCTCCTGCTACCCCCAGACCCTTTTGCAGTTGGCGATATGAACTGCTGGCTAAACACTCCAACAGACCGGTGGCCTCACTCCTCCCACGCCCCCCAGGGCCATGTTGAACTTTGCATTCTAAAGGCCACCCTTGGGCTGATGGATGTGCTGCTGTAGCAAGCCCCACTGCTCGAGAACATGACGCGCCCCCACGTCCACAACAGCCAATTAAGGTCCATGTCCCGCATCAACCTTATCCTTATGCCAGCGAAATTCCAACCCCACATATCCCACTTTAAAACAACAAAAATGGAATTCTCTGACCACCGATTGGTCTTGATAACCTACCACCTACCTGTCACAGCTGCTAAGGCCACACATTGATGCAAAATCTGCTCCTCTGAGCTCACGTCACCAGGATTTTCCATGTGGGTGAATTCAGCAACTTTGGCAATAGAGTTTGTTGCACTGTTTTGTGCGGACCCCATTTCCACATGGGCAACTTTCAAAGATAATACCATCTGCCACTCTTGCCACCTCTCCTCCAGACGCTCACAAGCCACATCGGCTGTCATTTTGTGCACTCTGGCAGAGTTGGCACACCTGGAGTCCAATATCCCCGCTACAGGATACAGCTCTGCATGGGGCCAGAAGTGGGAGGAGGCAGCCGCCCACCTCAACGCGCTCAAAAGGCAACACAAACATTGGGTTTATGTTCAGTACAGGGCCAAATGCATCACAAAAGGTGACAAGTGCACCGCACATTTTTTAAAAAATAATTTGCACCACACCAGAGTGTGGCCTGCACACAGATGCAAAGATCGGATGATTCCATTGTGGATATGCCAGCTGAAGTGGCAATCGAAACACAAAAGTATTACTCCAAGTTAATCTGATCCAATTCAGCTGGCTGAAGTGGCGGAATTTCTTGACTGAGCCCACATCCGCACCATTTTCCAATACCCAGAAATAATGAATTTGATTACTCCAAACGAATTATGGACAGCCATTCGCGGTGCACCAAACCAAAAATGCCCAGGCCCAGATGGCATTCCATATGAATTCTAAAAAGTACTTCAAATATATATCCCCACTACTGTTGGCCTCACTTAACCAGAGCCTTTTTGAAACGCGCCTCCTACCAGGAGGTCAAGAGGCCTTCACCATCACACTCTTCAAGAAAGGGGACAAGCTAGACTTAGCCAACTGGTGCACATTTCTTTAACTAACACAGATACAAAAATTTTAACCAATATCATGGCTAACCGTTTAGGGATTGTAGCATCTGTCACCATCTCCCCAGAACAATTCAGTTTCATACCCAGAAGGTCAATTTGGGACAACGTGCACTCTTTGGCCAACGCATGCAAGTCCACAGCCTCTGGGGCACTTGCATTCTTAGACCAACAGAAGGCTTATGATAGAGTAAACTGGGAATACCTCAGGGCCTGCCTCCATCAATTCCGCTTACCCCCTCACTTCATCAACTGGGTGATGCTGCTCACAAAATCTGCAAATATTGCAGTACGTGGCCCTGGCTTCCTAACAGAAGTAGTCCGCCCTCAAAGGGGCTTGCAACAAGGAGACCCCCTTAGCCCACTCTTATACAACTTCAGCCTTGACCCACTACTTCGAAATGTGAATGCCCAACTCACTGGGGTCCATGTGCCAGGCCAAGCCCCAGTCAAGATGATGGCGTTTGCAGACAACTGTGTGGTTGGGGTGTCTAATAACAAAGATGCACGCACACTTGAAGCCCTCATCCAGGAGTATTTCCGGGTAAGTAACGCTGCACTGAATGCCTCCAAAACTGAAATCATCCTCCTTGGTCGGTCTCATAACTGCTGGGCACTGCAACCAGTGTTCAGACTGGCCCATCTTCTCGCACATGCGCTCGCCCTCCCAGCTCACCCCACACCGCTCCACTGGTGCTCCCCTTTGTGCCACGCCCTACCATAGGGCCAGTCCGCCATTTGGGCGTGTGGGTGGAGGCAGGTGGATACGCATCAGCAGTAATGGAGAGTCATATTCTAGACAACGTGATGAAGCGCATCGCCTCTCTCAGAGCCCACCCTACTTCTCTTACTGACAGGGTCGTTTTGGCCAACTCTATGCTCCTCTCCAAAGTCTGGTTTGGAGCCCACGCCATCCCCTTCTCCCCAAGCTTCTTCAAATCCTTGCATGCCCTGCTGCAAGGATAGCTATGGTCAGGTCGCCCTCCACCAGTACGGTTAGAGGTCATGTTTGGCCCTCAATATCATGGTGGCATGGGCCTGCTTGACTTCAAAGCCCATGCCGCCAAGATCCTGGGCACCTGGATTGCGGCCGTCACCACCCCTACACTCCCCTCCCAACACTGGTCCTGCGCAGCCCGCTCCAACTTCTCCCACGCCTTGGGCCTCAACAATCCATTAGTCCCCACTCCCTGATGAAATACCTCGCATCACACACATCGGCCACAGGTCCTCACGGGACAAAAACCCACTACAAACGAATCCTACTCTCCATGCGGAGCGCAGAGTGGAGAATTCGTATTAGAGGAGATACGACCCAAAGAGGCCGCCCCTCTCCTCAGTTCACTCAAGAGGTACAAGGGCTACCCATCCATGATGGCGTGATCCCCATTTGGCCCCATGTCCTATCCAGAGTGGACTACCTGGGACATGATGGACATCCCTTATTCCATTGAGACCCAAAAAACAATCAGGAAATATGTATATCACCCTCTGTTGCAGCCTCAAGTCTGCTCCCATGTGTGGCGCTGCCTGAGGTGGGTGTATCATACAGCTGAGCGCTCTAACGCTTTACACTCATCCTGTGTCGTGTGCGGCCAGTATGGAACGCTGTTCCACCGCCTAAGAAGTGCCCCACCTCTAAAGTGATATGGCGCGAAGTTCAACGTCTGCTGGGCCAGGATCAAACGCATCCCTTCAGTCTGTCAAGAGATATGTTTGCTCTATCAATGGCCTCCTCCCTTCCACCCTCCCTCTGTGCTCTGGTGGTTGCAATCGCCATGTGGACCATCCACACGATTGTCTTAGATGCCTTTGCAGGCTCCACCCCCACCCTCCCAGAAACTGTCCACAGATTCCGGTCTCATTTGGTGGACCACTTTCAAGCGTGGATGTTTGGATACCTCCCACCATGTCGCCGACAGCTGGTCTCCTCCTGGTTCCCAGTCTGGTTCATCAAATCAAACCCCTTCCTCCACACGTGCTCAATAGTGGCTACGGCCCCTTCACACGTTCCCTCCCCTCCCCATAAGTGGCATTCCCGCTGGCAACAAGAGATAGCATCGCTTCTCTGGGGTGCCTCCCCCGGTACTAAGTTTATCTATCCTGAGTCATATTCTGAAGTGTCCATCCCATGGTCGGCCTTCCCCGCAATAAATTTAAAATTTAAGATATTGAATCTTGATCTTGAGTAATTCTGTCATCATAGATGAATCCCCAACAATGTCCCCTCAAGATCTTGCCTAGGGGGCACATACTTACGCAGAAATCTACTATGCACTCTATTGATAACAGTACCAGTATCAACAGAGGCAATGGAGTATACAATACCCCAATGATAAATAATATGGTATGGACCAGCCCATAAGGTGTCTAGTTTGTGAATCCTTCCTCATGGCCTATGGTTATAGAAGAGTACCAAATCCTCAACTTGGTATTCTGGTAGCGTAGGTCTACCAGCGTTGGTTCTTGTTCCCTCCTTTAATGTGGTAGCAGCAAGGAAACTTGAATCTAAAGCTTGCAATCAAATTATTTCATCAGCAAGTCTCCTCATAACTAAATCAGTACTTTGCGGGGTAGCTTCCTCAAGTATAGGGTGTACACTTGAGGGGAGGATAAGATCCCAACTATATAAAGCTTTAAAAGGAGACATTCCAATTATAAAATTTTAGCTAACTCTATAGGCTAACATCGCACTAGGCAAGTAGAGATTCCATCTACTAGGGTCATTGGAAGCCAACTTTTGAAGAATGGCTACAAGGGTGACATATGCTCAATCAACTGCACCATTAGTAGAATGATTATATGGGGACGTGAATGATTGATAGGTACCCATTAATTTAGTAAGCTCGGATACCACCTGAGAAATGAAGTTGGTCCCATTATCCAATAACAGGACTTTTGGGCTACCATGCCTGGTGAAAACTTTCTTGAAAAGAAAGGACGCCATAGCCTTTGCGGTGCCCGTGGAAACTGATATAGCTTCAATCCATTTAGTAAAATGGTTAATAGCTAACAGAAAATATTGAAACCCATAAGTGGCAATAGGGAGAGGACCCACCAAATTGATACTCATAGCAGAGAAAGGTTCATAAGGGCCCACAATTTTGTGTTGAAATATTGGATTTCCACCACGTCGTTGTTGGCACGTAAGACAAGACTCCAACATATAATGTACAGATTCCAGCATGTTATCCCAGTAACAATGAGTTTTCAAACACTGTAGGGTCTTAGCAACAGCTCCATGCCCTACGGTTTGATGGGCCTCTATAATAGTATCAGTCCTCACAGAGGGCCAAATAAAGGGCAACCATTTAGAGCTCAACTTTTTGTATAATGAACCTTCTTTAAGCTGAGTATCTTTGGTTAAGGATTGTAACTTCAAGATAACATCCTTAGATTCCTGGTACCAGAGCTCAGGTCTATCAATCAAGTCATAAATGTGATCTTCTTCAGCAGAAAATAATGATAGGATAGGCAATTGAGAAAGTCCATCAGCGTTTTGATGAATAGCGCCAGCACGATGTTGAATAGTAAAGTCATAATTTTGGAACTTTAGAGTCCATCTAGCTAAACGCCCATCTGGATCCTTCATTTGTTGCAACCACTTCAGGGAAGTGTGATCCGTGAGTATAGTGAAATGCTTGCCATAGAGGTAAGGGTGAAAATGCTTTATGGCAGACAAGACAGCAAGGCATTCTCTCTTGGTAACGCTATAATTGCGTTTGGCCTTGTAAAAGGTTTTACTATAATATGCGATGGGGTGATCAACTAAGTTAGTATCATGTTGAGCTAGAATTGCTCCAATAGCAATATCACTGGCATCATTAAATAGTATAAAAGGTTTGGAAAAGTCAGGATGGGCTAATACTGGGGCCCTCATTAAAGCTTGGCACAACAGATCAAAAGCTTGCTGCTGCAATTCTTCCCATACAAAAGGAACTTCCTTGTGCAAAAGGTAAACTAAAGGCCCCACAATTTCTTCAAAATGAGGGATAAATTGTCAGTAATAACCAACCATCCCTAAAACACTTGAATATCACACAAGCTCTTAGGAACATGCATGTCCAAAATAGCTTGTATCTTATTAGATAAGGGTAAAATCCCCTTGCTATTAACTTTATGACCTAAGAATTCCATCTCAGTCTTAAAAAAGGCACACTTGGATGATTTTAGCTTAAGCAAAGCACGACGCATCTGACCAAAAACTTCCTTTAAATGAGCCAAATGTTCATTTAAAGTGCGAGAATTCTCATTAACATTGTATTAATATACCAAAACACAAGAAAGTTTTAAATCTCCAAACAAGCCATCCATGGATTGTTGAAAAGTGGCAGGGGCATTACAAAGCCCCTGCAGCGTACAAGTGGGCTCAAATAACCCCTCACAAGAGATTAAAGCACATTTTCTACAACCCTCTGGATTTAGGTCAATTTGCCAATAGCCACTCGTAAGATCCATAGCTGAGAAGTATTGTGACCCAGACAATAATCTCAATTAATCATTGATGCGAGATAGAGGATAAGAATCCTTTTGTGTAACAGCATTGAGCCAACGATAGTTATAACCAATCTATGGCCCCATCTTTTTTTGAATGAGTAGTAAAAGAGAAGCCCATGGACTCTTAGAAGGCGTTAACAGCCCCGCATCAAGGAGTTGTTTCAATTTCCAATGAGACCTGAGCCTCTTCCACTTTATATTTATGATATGGTCGAGCTCTGATAGGGGGAGTATCACCAGTTTTACCTGATGCTGCACATCTTTCATTAGTCCAAAATCTTCAGAACCTTGGGCAAATATATCTGCATATTCTTCAATCAGAGCCTCATCTTCATTATGTTGTTCTGGAGTGAGAGAATCCCCAAATTTGACATCAATTCTAGCAACAATAGGGGGTCTTCTAGCCCAAATTCACATAGATCTCCACACTGAAACGGATAATATTTCACTCACGGGAGTAGGCCACACATAGGCGATAGAGTTATTGCGATTCAATTGCATAGGTCTAGAAGTGAGATTAGCCAGTATAATTGAAACAGTCCCATCATAGGCAGGATCAAGGATACCCAGGTAGGATAAGGCCTCCAAATGAGAGGGATTATGGTTACCAAAGATTTCTAACACATGATCAGTGGGTACAAATACTTGTACTCCAGTATCAACAATGACTTGAGCTTTTGGGGGAATGGTAATTGGAGAGTTAGAATATAAAGGCATACCCTCAGAGGCACAAGTTGATGTAGGTGGAAGTATAGTTCTTGGTCCCAAGATTCAGTATTTTAAACGAGAGATAGAAGTGGGGTATGCTAACAAGCAAACACGTCGTTTGAGTTTGCCTTTGCTATTGGGAATATCTTGTAGAATTAAAGGTACCCAGTACCCAATTAAAAAAAGGTAACTATCCTTAAGGTTGATTATCACATCAAAATCTATGAGAAACTTAGTTCCCAAGATCAAGTCATAGCAGTTGTTATCCAATACTACTGCAGGGGCTGACACAACCAATTTTCCAATGCGCATTGATAAGAGAGTAGTAAGCTCCTATAGACTTAGTGTAAAAGGACCAGCAGTTCTGTAGTCTTGGGAATGGTTCAAGTCCGGCACCAATTTGATTTTTTTCATCTGATTGGATGAGATTACATTGATGGGCGATCCTGTATCAATAGTAGCCAAAACTTTCACCTTATGCATGATGACTTCCACCTGGGTTACATCAGAGCCAAAGTTTGGGATTGAAAACACCGAGGGATTAATTGAATTAGAAGAAGGACAAGCAGAAGCGTAATTAGAAAAGGTATCCTTGTTGGCAAATACATTAGGAACATCAAGCTCACCAGGAGCGGAGATCACATAACAATTGATAGATGGGTTAAAAGATTTCGATGGAGGCACAGGAGGTAGGTCAGCACAGGGAGCCTCATTCCCTATGCTGACTCCTCTTTTTTCGATTCCTCTGCTTGCTTTTTCCAACATTGAGATACCACATGACCCACGAGACCACAATAAGAGCATGGTTCCTTCTTCAGTTTAGACTTGGGATTAGGTGGCATCATGTGGTTATAAGAACAAGGGTTATTCACGGAGGTCAGGTGTACCACACCATTGGGAATCTCCATGAGTGCTTCCTTGACGTTGATAATAGATCAAAAATTTCTCTTAATTGATTTCAAATGCAGTAGTAACTGAGTGCGAGAAGCAAACGCACTCATTACAGCTGATATAGCATCATCTACTGTAATTCAGTCACAAGTGGCAAGAGTTTGGGCTTCATGGTAGAATCTTTTACTGAAATCTTAGATAGACTCTCCAGTTTGATTTGAATACTCATAAAGGCTTGCTTTTGTTTTGAGAAGATTTGATCACTCCCAAATTCCTTAATAAGGGCGGTCTTCACTTGAGCCCATATATTGCAAACCTTCAAGTGAGGTACCATGATTTCTTGCGCAAATTGGCTTAGGCAGGAGGTAATATGCCGGACCTTCTGTTGATCAGATGCCCCATCCATTGCACGCTCATAGACAGAGAGAAATGAATGGATGATACTTCACCCAGCTCAAACTTATCCTTAAAGGTAGGTTTAAAGGTAGTGAGTTCATTGCTCAAAACATGTACACCTGATACCAAGACTGGCTCAGCTTTGGAGGGTTAAGTTTCTGGGGTATGAACTTTAGGGGGATTCAGTCAACTTGTTGCCTTAGATGATTGAGGTCCTCCTGTAAATTATGAACCCATTGAGCAAGATGATCATTCTCAGGTTGTTGATTCAAGTTAGAAATTGCAGTGATCATTTCGGCCTGCTTGTTCTCAATTAGTCCGCATCAAACAGATAAGCTTTCAATGGAAGCATTTACCCTTGCAAACTGGGCTTCTTGAGTAGTTTGATTACCATTGCATAGGCGATGGGCATTATCCACGCCATCCAATAAGTTGGTTAATGAGTAATCAGGGTCAGTTGGGAGGCCTTCTAAGGATAAGAAACACCCTTGAGCTATGGCTTGGATTTGTGTTTTTAATACTTGGACTTGTGATACTAGTAGCATCGCAGGTTCAGAATCGGACATTGGAAGTGAGGAGCCAGGGGGACCAGGGGGTCCCGGGGGTCCTTGCGACCCATCTCTACCTGTTGGCCCCAGTGGGCCTTGTTGATCAATGGACCAGGGGGACCACGTTCACCAGGAGGTCCCAGGGCCACCGATGGGGAGCTAGGTGGTCCCAATGGTCCAGGAGGACCAACAGGGCCAGGTTCACCTTCTCTGATACTACCCACCATTTGGACAAGATGTTGGGATAGCCCGTTAAGCTCATCCAAACGCTTCTCATGTTCAGCCCACAACTGATCCGGTTGTCTCTTAATATCATCCTCCAGGGAGGTGATATGGTGGTGAATAGGGTTAGTGACATCGCTAACTTGCTGAGATACTTCTTGGCTGATATATCCCACAACTCCATTATTGATTTTCACTAACGGGTTATTAATATCGTTGATTTCTCTTCTATTATCGAGAATGGCTTCCCAATTATCCCTTCCAAAGTTAGAGCCGTTCTATAAAAAGAGGATAGTTGAGAGTAAAATTGTTGCACTAGAGTCAAAAGGCGCTGGATTTTGAGATGATGCAACCCCAAAATCTAGAGTACATGGTGAATAGCAGGATGTACGTAATGCCAGAGGTACTGCTCAGTTCTAGCCAAACCAACTTTGGTAGGCTGTAAAACCGCTCAGTTATATAAGTTCATCATGTTTTCAGCAACTTTAGATGCTTGGTCACAATTAGGGTGAGCACCAGGCTAAATAGCCCCCCTTATCAAGCTTTTGACAGTTTCTTCAAAATTTGTGGCTTACATCTGATAATTAGATTGGTCAATGCCCTCAATGGCCAAGTCCATAGAAGCTTGAAATTGTTGATTATTGGTAGTAGTGGAAGGCATCTCTTGCCTGTTGGAGTGTACCCATCGGTGATACTCATTGATTCCTCAGAAGAGGGGCTTTCTTTGCTAGACATATTCATGGTTGTGAAAGTATGTTTTCACCAGGTAGCCTTGTAAGCAGACCTGGCATAAAGCACCAGTATAGAAACTTTGTGTGAAATTTCAATAAGCAGGTGCTATGAAGGCTACAAAATTATTAGTCTCATGGCTCTAGCAAAGATTGACTCAATTGCAACAAAGTTATTATTTCCGTTGCTATAGTTGATTCCAATCAGAAATACAGAATCCTGTATGAAAAGAGACCAGAATCGTGGTACTTTATTATTTAGAAATGAGGGATATTTATAAGGGTAGATTTAGTAGGTATGCGTGAGGATTTTCAAGGTGCACCTAAGGGAAGATCTTTCCTATTAGATGACCAATATTGCTGATTATCAAGGCCATACTTGTGATGGCCAGATTTGATAATATTCTTATTTGATGAGTCTGATACTCTTATATGTTTTTGGCCTCATCAGATATCTTAACAACATCCTTCTGAGAAGTTTGATAACTCCAAAGGGTTGATCATCAGTCCAACCTAGAATCAGATATTTCCAACATGGATTTTACAGTCTTATTAGACTAAGATATTGAATCTTGATCTTGAGTAATTTTGGTCATCGTAGATGAATCCCCAACAATTTGTGTTGTAATTTTGGTGATTCCCTATGTATCCGCTGAAGGGTTTTTCACACAGGGTTACACCCACTGAACAATTTGATTAGACAATATGATGATTGTCAGTTCCTCAAGACACTTGTAAACAAACAATTAAAGTAAAAAGGGAGCAATTTCCCCCAAAACGCTTCTTTATTTTAATATAATAAACTTGGCGGATCTCTTTTAGTCTGCTTCCTCTTACTTCCTTTCTTTTCCCTCTTAAAAATCTCCTCCTGTCAACCCCTCATCTCACTGATATCCCAGCAATCTCAGTTGGTACCAACTCTTTTGCTTAGTTTATTCGTTCTGCCATATTCTCATTGGTTTTGGCTTGTTGTTCTTCAATTCTTTATCACCCTTACTTGAGGCATTCAAATTATCTTTTGTCAAATGTCAACCTCACCTTATCGCCCTATTTTGAAGGCAATCCAATACAACCCATTATACCCATTATCGCCTCATCCTAAGGCAATTGAATACTTAAAGCTCTGAAACATCCTTGGCAGATTCTTCTCATTATAACTTTGGTGGAATTCCTCCAATGATTTGTTAGTCATAATTGTGGCTTGTCATCCAGTCATATAGATTCACAACATTACCCCCTTTACTGGATGATAAGCTTTACGTCTCTTTTTTCTTTAACGTCATGCAAAACATTGCGCGCCAAAAGCCATGGGTCCACGATTTCAATTTCTTCTTTCATATGTGTCTTGGTGAAGAGTTGCCTGACCCAGGCCACATCCCTCTTCAACAGTTTCACCTTCCCCCTGGCTGATGAGGATGAGGCTGACGTGGAACTTGTGACCATTCTAACCCAGGAAGAGCTCATTCCTGAATTCGTCACCTTTGGCTTCCTGGCGCGCCCCCTTTGGGGACATAGTGGCCCAGCTATGCTGGGGAGGGGAGCAGAGCCAAGGGCCTTCATATAACAAAGCGGCCCAGCTCCTGGCAAGTGGCTTTAGTTGCCTAGTGCTTTAATCTTCTGCTGAGACTCATCCTGCAGCTCTGTCTGTTCAGTGGATGCTGTGCTTTGTGCAGTGGGTGATAGCCAGCTTGTTGGGGTCCTTTCCCCATGCTCCTACCCACTTCCAGTCCCTGGGGTAAACTTCTGCAACAACTGGCTAGCTCGCCTTCGCTCTGGGGTCACCGCAGCATTCACCACCCTCAGTGCCAATGATCGATCACAGTACCTTCCCATCATGGCGCTCTTAGGTAACCTAATTTTGCATTCTGCAACCGCTTTAGGGTCAGGAATATAGCTGCACCAGGCAGCCCTTGAGTGGGCTCAGCAAACGGCATTCACTGCAACCACTCCTTTTCCAATGGCATATCCAAGCATGGAGAACTTCCTTATAGATTGCTTGGCGCTGGGCGCAGCCTTTTTCCCTCAAGCCAGAATAAACTTGCTTACTCGCCTGCCCTTATGACTACAACCCCCTCTGCTTGCTTAATCATTGATTTCCCAGCACCATCAACGCATGTGGTTGCAGGCTTTGCTCCTAGTGGGGCAAGAACAGTTTTGACTCAATCAACCAGCTGAGCTCTCACCACCTCATCTGTTGCCATGGAACCCCAGTCCATCCTCCTCTTCCAGTCCCGTTGCACCAGCTCCCCTCCTCAGACTAGCACAGTGGCCCCTGAGCGGATGTCAGCCCCCTTGCTCTCACCTTGGCAGCCTTCACCTCCACCCCCAACCCCAGAAGAGTCCATAGAAACCATGGCACCCTTGAAGCAGCGGAAGAAGAAACAAAGGTCCCATCAATTAAAACAAAAGGAACACCGCAAGAATCCAAAAAAGATGGGAAGATGAAGTCATCAAAGCGAAAGACCTCCAGAAGCAACCCCAAATAAATGTAGTTAAAACTCACATAAGATTTTTGTACAATCATCCTCATTTTCATCATCATTTTTTTCCTTTTCTTTTTGTTTTATTCTTTTTTGGAGAGGCTTTATTGCTGCTTATATGGCTGAAGGAATTTCGCGTGCACTTGATATATAATCCAATTGCTCACAGAATCCTTGATAGTATAAGCAGCAGCACCCATTTTTCTATTATATTGAATGGCCCAATCTAAATATTTGCGAGCTTATGCTTCCACCCAAACCCATGCTAATAGTGGAATAGTACCATATCTCCATCTTTGAACTGTGTTAGGCCACTTCGCCTTACCTGATTGGCAGCCTGGGTTTTGATTTTCTTGGCTAAGCTGAATGAGTACGCTTCATTTTGTAATTTAATCAGTGTATTGCTAGGGCAGTTAAATAGTGTTGTGGATCCATTCCGCTGGTGTCCTCTACATAGGCATATAGAAGCGCAGGCAGAGCGGGGTGCCATCTGTAAATCAAAAGGGAAGGGGCTTTTTCCTGTGGCAGAATGGTAGCTAATATTGTAGGTAAACACCGTGGTAGAAAGGAGGGTACCCCAATTGGAGGGTCTATTTGTAACCAACTTCCGTAGTATGTTCACCAGGGTCCTTTTAACCCGTTCAACCATTCTGTTGGACTCAGGGTGATATGGGGTTGTTAGGAACCCATGGATGGACATCAATTCATTGAGTTTGGGAAGTATGTGAGAGATAAAATTAGTGCTGTTGTTGGTAAGAATAAACTGTGGGCATCCCTGACGCTGAATAATGTATTCCATTACAAACTTAGACACAGTAACCGCCCCCAGATCCCAAATGGCCCACGCCTCAACCCACCTGGTCAAGTGGTCAATTGCTACCAGGATATACTTAGACCGGTTAGCTCCAGTTAGCAGAGGTCCCACAACATTGATAGAGACTGTATGCCAAGAAAAGTGAGGTTTTACTAACTGGTATAAAGTCTTCTGGAGGAACAGTTTCTCCACCTGGCACTGATGGCAGCAGGACAGAGTCTCAAGCACGTCAAATTGTATGCTTTTCCAATAATACCGCGGCCTCAACAATTCAAGAGTCTTCCAGACTCCACCATGGCCAACTGCCTAGTGTGCACTCATGATAATATTTGGTCTGGTAGAAGGTCTGGGGATATTCACGGTAGTGTCCCCTATACGCTTATATAATTCCTCATTTTTCTGGAATGTATTAGTTCTAAGTCCATCTAGTAACTTGATAACTTGAGGCGGTTCATCATCTTACTTTCCGCTGAGCATTTTGTCAAACATTATGTCACTTAAATCCGCTGTAACTGCAATTGTTGGCAATCTTGTCAAGCAATCAGCGTTTTGGTGTTTTGTTCCTGGTAGATGGAGTTTTTAAAGTCATAGGCTTGCAGCTTAAGAGCCCTTTAAGATAGCCGCCCCTCAGGCTTTCTCAAATTCTGCAACCAGAACAACAATAAATGAACCATAATGACCTTAAACTTTACTCCATGCAAGTAGGCTAAAAACTGCTTATATGCATAAATCACCACTAAGCACTCCTGCTTGGTTACAGTTTAATTTTGGTTATGGCAATTCAAACTATGACTACAGTATGCTACGGGATGCTTCTCCCCCTCATCGTCCTTCTGAGACAGGACTGCCCCAACAGTGGAAAGTGACACATCCATCTGCACTATAAATTCCTTATTGAAATTAGGGTAGTGCAACATGGGCGCACTAATTAGCGCCATTCAAAGTGTATCAAAGGCACATTGGCGCCGTTCTGTCCATTCAAACATGACATCCTTCTTTAGTAGCTCAAACAGTGGACCTCTTATGCAACTGAAATTGGGTAGAAAGCGTCAGTAATAACCAATTATCCCCAAAAACTCCTGAATGTCCCACTTACTAACTGCTTAGTCATTTTCTGGATAGCCTCCACCTTGGCGGATTGGGGTCTTAGCCCAATTGCATCCACCATAAAACCGAGGTACTCTAATTGATCCTTGTAGAAGTGGCATTTCTGAGGTTTGATTTTAATTTTGGCCTCAGCCAGTCAGCAAAATACCTCTTTCAAATGAGTAAGGTGCTCAGTGAATGTGTGAGAGAAGACGTTAATATTGTCAAGATACACAAGAACACAAGACAGCTTCAGATCATCCAGAATGGTGTCCATTGCTTGTTGGAACGTAGCCAGGGCGTTACATAGCCCTTGCGGCATACAAGTTGGTTGGAAAAGCCCTTTGGATGTGATTACGGTGCATTCTTCTTGTTCTGCCACTGGCAACTCAATTTGCCAATAACCAGATATCAAATCCATTGCCAAGAAGTAGAGAGCTCCACCTAACTGATCCAGCGCATCATCAATCTGTGGTAGAGGGTATGAGTCTTTTGGTGATACTATTGAGCTTCCAGTAGTCAATTATTATGCGGTTAGTACCATCCTTCTTTTTAACAATTAGGACAGGTGAAGCCCATGAACTCTTAGATGGTTCAAGCATTCCCTGCTCTAGCAGCTTGTCAATCTCCTTGGTGATGACTTCTTCAGCTGCTCTTGATCGGCGGATTGGCTGAGACCTGATGGTAGGATGATCCCCAGTGTCCAGATGATGAACAACCCCCAAATGCACCCCAAATCATGATCATAACAGCAAAAAATATCTTTGTAATTTTTTTTAAAGCTTCTGCCTGATCCTTCTGGTCTTCCAGTACCCCATTAAATTCACCCATGGTACAACCGCCATTACACTGAAATGCGGTTCAATGGGCAGACCAAATTCATCCAGAGAACTAAACTCATGAATCTGGTTGACCTCCCCAACTGGGTTCAGATGTAGATACACTATAATCAGATGCTGGCAGATTCAAATTGGTATGTTCTGAAGATTTGCTATCAATACCTTGATTTCCCCATGGCCCAAAAGTATGATGCCTGGAGCCATGTGGGACTCAAGCCACTATTGCTGATAAGGCCTAATGATCTCCCCAAAGAGCCCAGCTAGCACTTCCACCTCTAACTCAGTGTCTACTATTACTTGATGTCCAGGGGGAATGGATATAGCTTCAGCTGCTCTAAGAGGTAGCACTTGATATTTGTATATCTGATGGGGAAGGGCCTGAGTTTTCCCTTTTAATTGATGATAGCATGCCAGAATCACCCCATCGCTGTAGGCAAGGTTGATCTGTCCCATATGCACTGAGCCCTTTGGCACTCCGCTGGAGGTAAAATAAATTGGGATCCGCTGTCCCAAAATAGCAAGGGTCTCTTCCATCATGTCAATGACAGCCCCATAGTGTCACATAAAGGCAGTCCCAATCAACAGATCATAGTTGCTATTTGTAATACCACCGCCAGAGCCACAACAACAATGGATACAAACTGCAAGGGAAGCGCGCTATATGCTCCCTCAGAGACTATGGTCTTTGCTCCAGCGGTCCCATACACCATCCGGTGGTCTATGTCAGGTTTTAAATACAACTTTACCACCAACTTAGTGAAGACAATGTTAACAGGAGCATCTGTATCAATTATAGCTTGTACTCAGGTTTTGGCTACCACAATGTCACAGTAAGTGCACTCTGAGTAAGATGAATGCCAGTTATTTACTATGTGTACATTCAGTGGTTCATGTTTTCCCAGAAAACTTATAATACCCGTGCTGACTTTAGGCTACCCTGTTATAATAGCGTCCACTGGAAGGGCGACCTCTAACCTCTCAGGAACAAAGCATCTTCAAAAGGTTCTAACTGGTCTTATGGACTTTGGTCAAACATCTGACAAGAATAAGGCTTTGGACGCTCTGGAGACCCTTTGTCCGCCATTTCTTTGGCTTGTACTTGGGTCAGCACATTTACTCCCCCAACTGACTTGGTATAGGAATGTATCATCATACTGGGAGGCTCTGCTGCAATTAATACAGTAAATTCAGGTGGGACGTTTGAATTTGAGATAGCAGAAGTAGAAAGTCCCATCTCTACTCTTCTCTGGCTTTTCCCTGATAACATTGATCCTGTTGTATGTAAGGGATCTGTTGATTGGGGCACCATTGTCCCATGTGCCCGGTGCAACTGCAATTAAAACAACTTACTCCATAGGGCCTACATCTGTGCTTAATATAAGTTGGCCCACTCAGAAGATTATTCCAAAGATGATAAGTGTAACCAGACCCACATTGGTAGAACTCTGGCCATCGATCAGCATATTAAGGGTCAAAGCAGTAGTTGGCAAGTTGTCAATTGGTAGTTATGGAACAGATGTTGGACTGCGGTTAGTAACATGTTGGAGCCTGCACCAACCGGTTGATTTCCCCCACATGATTAAGATTGACAACAGCGACAGTGTGATCTGTTTTATATTATGTGGAGGGAAAGTTACAACTAAGTGACATACAAACTGAACAAGTTTAAGAAGAGGTACATCATCCTTCAACAACGGGGCCATGACATTGTAAAGCTTGGGGTATGGCTTCACTGCTGAGGACGTTGCAATGCATACATCAAATTCAGATAAAATCCCTGACTCAATCAACATGTGAGCTTCTGTCATAAATCACTAAGCAAATGTGGTGAGGGTTTCATTTTGCTGAAACCTGATGGTCAAGAACTTGGCTTTTTGCTGCAACATCTTTGCAGTGCCACTGAACAACTGCAGCAAAATCTCCTTGACTTTTTGGTATATAACAGAACTATCTGAAAGGTAACAAATGACTTGATCAGCACTCCTGACATCCAAGGTGGAGATCATCAGTTTCAACCTCCGCCAATCTGAAGTTCCTTCAGTTGCAAACTCAAATTGTCAAAAGAACCCATGAATATTTCCTTCACAATCAAATGGCAGCAGCTTATCATACTAAACCTCCTGGAGCAGCTCATCTTGTCTTTTGAGCACAGTATCCAATGCAAGTTTCAGCTTCTCATATGCAATGAGCCTAGAATGTCATGCAGATTCCTTATCAAAGCAACCTGGATGCAACATAGCCAGCGACTGAGTTTTTATCATATAATAATTGATTAATGGGACCCCTGTAGTGAGCACCACTGTTGTAATTTCAGTGATTCCCTATGTATCTGCCAAAGGGTTTTCCTCACAGAGTTACACCTACTGAACAATTGGAACAGACAATATGATGATCGTCAGTTCCTTGAGGCACTTGTAAACAAACAATTATAATAAAATGGAGTAATTTTCCCCAAAACACTTCTTTATTTTAATATAATAAACTTGGTGGATCTCTTTTAGTCCGCTCCCTTTTACTTCTTTTCTTCTTACCTCTAAAAACTTCCTCCTGTCAACCCCTCATCTCACTGATATCCCAGCAACCTCAGTTGGTACCAACCCTTTTGCTTAGTTTATTTGTTCTGCCATATTCTTGTTAGTTTTGGCTTGTTGTTCTCCAATTCTTTATTACCCTGATTAGAGGCAATCCTTATTATCTTTTGTCAAATGTTAACATAGCCTTATTGCCCTATTTTGAAGGAAATTAATATGACCTGTTATAACCCATTATTGCCTCATCCTAAGGCAATTGAATACTTATAGCTCTGAAACATCCTCAGAAGATTCTGCCCATTGAATCTTTGGCAGAATTTCTCTAATGATTTGTTGGCCATAATTGTGGCTTGTCATCCAGTCATATAGATTTGCAACAATTAGAATATAAAGAGATAGTCAAAACTAGTATTTAAGTTAGAAATAACTCATTTGGTACCCATATCATTTTTGATACATGATACAATAAAGTATAAAAAAGAGCTTAAGCCAAGGATAGTATATTTTTTTAGTACTAGATGCCAAGGATAGTATATTATCTCTAATCTATCATTAGTTAATATAATTTATTAAAAAAGTCACTATATTCTAATTTTAAAGGTTTAGTTTGGTATAAAAAATATAATACTCAAAATAAAATAATTTTAAGTTATATAATTCAAAATTATTTTTTATGCTTGGATAATCCTAACCTTTGTACAAATATAATATAATCTATTTTTTAGCGTTAGTTTTAATTAAGTTAGATATAGGGTAGGGCAGTATAACAGGTAAATATTAAAATGATATAAGGTTAAATACAGGTTAGTTGCCATTAATTTGCTTCTGGTTAATATCAATATTTTAATCTGTTATGACAAACCCTTTTATCAACTAGTGTTATAGATATAAAATGTCCATCTCACTTATTTCCGCGGCAATGAAAAGCTAAGGGTAAGTGATAAGTATTACTAGTCGTCGGCTTAGTTTTGACTCATATTACTAAATTTGACCAAGACGAACTTAGATTCGTTTGTTCTGAATTGCTTTCAATAAATTGAATATCAAATTTACTCGAAATCTGTAGATATAGCGCTTAACGAATAAGGAAGCGCTCAAAAAGGTAAAATTTTGATCTAATGTCATCTGACGTCAAAAACCCTTTAAAAAGTTAGTAAATCCGAGTTCGGCGATGGAAGGTGACGAACACCAAGCTCCGAGGGTGAAAAAGATTTTAATTACTAGCAACCAAGTCGATGAACTCATATCGATCCGACTTAAGAATTAATTTGGGAAGGACGAACCAGTTAGAAAGCGCAGAAAATGAGCACGAATCGAATACTTGATAACGTCTGTCTTAAGCAAAAGAACTTTGAAACGATTATTGGATGGGAGGAGAGATGATTGGATAGTTTTAAGGATAAATGGCGCGCGATCCAAATATTGATTGAATATGGGTTATGGAATGGTGCCAATCTCGTCCATCTTAAGCCGAGCCTTAATCAGCCTCTAGTAGATAAAGACCTACTCAAATCGACAAGCAGCTCTTAATCAGATAGGTAAGGAAGGTATAGTTTTTGTTCCGAGGGTTTGCATTTAAGTCACTTGCGTATTGTACCACTCTTTTATTTATTAAACTTTTTACTCAATTTTAGCTCTAAATTATCGTGACCGCCATGAATCCCTCCGGCGGTAGAACCATCAATAACGTGAATCTATGCCGTTCGTGTAACCAGTACGCATGTAACGACCCCAAACTCATGTGTGGCACATGCTTGATGAAAGCGGCGGATTCTATGGGTCGCATGGCTTCGGGTTCTTCAAACCCCGGCCCTTCCCATACTCCCGTAACCAACCCGAGCGGTATGGGTCAAAACTCTGGGCCTCGCCCCGCAGCTGGCCCCCAACTGCCTGGCCATATCCCTGGCTTCCCGAACCACGCCGGCCCCGCGCCTCCAGGTACCGCCAACAATGCCAACTTCTTCCCCTTCTTTTCGTCTCTCGATGGGGTTTCAGAGCAGGATTTTAATAACGCCGTCTTTTCGGAGGCGGGCAACCTGAACTTCCTGGGGCAAAACTTTGCAAGTGCCGTTCCCCCCAATTTTGGCAACATCAATCACTCCTCTTCCTCCCCCAACATGGGGTCTCTCGATAACGAATCCTCCCAACACCCTTCCGACTCCAACCGGTTCTCCTCCCCACCTTATGAGGAGGAGGACGACCTCAATGGCATCTGGGTGGGCGATAAGACTTCGGCCGATAACGTTTTCTATTATGGCTGCTTCCCCGGTTCATTGCTTGGCTCCTCCAACAAGGAGACGCAGGAGGTTTGCGAAAAGCTAGCCCAACTTCTGCAGGAAACCAACATCGAGGACGACTTGGCTCCACCCAAATCGAGCTGACGATCTCGACCGCGGCGAAGCGCCACCTACTTGAACTTTACTTCAAGTTCCACTACCCCTTTTTCCCCGTTCTCCACAAGCCGACCATCATGACCCAATTCAACCAAGGGAAACTGCCCATGTTGCTGCTCAACGTCATCTTCGCGGTGGCGTATTTCTACACCACCGAGGAAAGCTACAACTTTTTCCCCCAGCTCCGGGATAAATCGAACGAGGAGGTGGCCCAGGAATTTGAGGCCCAGGCCAAAAAGTGCCTGGACGAATGCTTTTCGGAGGCTGAAATCTATACTATCCAGGCGCTGCTGCTGATGACGCTCTACCACCACCGCACCACGGTCTCCAACAACGTTTGGCTGTACTCCGGTATGGCCACACGCATGGCGATGGAGCTCGGGCTTCATAAGGACTGCGAGAACCTCCTCAACGGCGCATTTGAGCCGGTGGAGCAGGAGATTCGCAAGAAGACGTGGTGGGGTTGCTTTGTGCTAGATACCATGTATTCTACCATGCTGGGGCGACCTCTCTCTATCCAGCAGGAGCTTTGCGATGTTAAACTACCCGCGCTCGCCGATGACGAGGATGATCCACAGGAGATCGCTTGCACCCAAGTGTTCATCGCCATGTCCAAGCTTGGGCAGATTGTCGGCAAGCTGAACCGGCTTCTCACCTCGGTCAAGCTCAAGTCGAATCTGCAGGATCGTGCCACGCGAGCTCATGACTGCCTCGTATCACTCAAGAACTGGTTCAAGATGCTGCCTCCCGCTCTAAAAAAGATTTCCGATTCGCCACCCGAAAACGTGGCCGAGATCAAAAACTGCTACTCGGAAGCTCTGCTGACTCCGCTCCTGCACGCCTTCTACCACACGGCCATCATCGTGGGGCAGGTACTGGTACACACGGATGGGCTGTTTCGCGTGACCAACACCAACCTGATGGGTGACGCCATCCACTCCGCTACTGAAATTGTACGTATCATGACGCGCTTTGACGCTTTCTACGCGGCGCATGGCTTGTCCTTCAAGTTCTACCCCCTCTACGTCAGCGCGTTTCTGTTCTTGCACAAGATCAAGGTTTCCGCCACCCCCACGCCTCCACCCCAGAGCCAAGACGGTGCCCAGAGTTCAGGGGATCAGTGGTACTCCCTGTTTCTCTCCTGCCTGAGCACGCTTAACAAGTTCTCACGGACGAGCGAGAACGGACGTTACTGCATGACGGTGCTGGTGGGCATGGCCGAACATCAGAAGGTCAAGCTACCCGAGGCCTTCAAGCGCACCCAGGCCCTTATCCAAACTCAAAATCTTGCCTCTGCCAACCAGAACCATCCCTTCTTTGCTGCCGCCATGAGCAACCCTCAGGCCATCTTCAGTATGGTGGGTAACGGGCTCGACGCCCAGGCCCTTGCCGAGATGGCGGCCATGGGTCAAAACGGCCAGTTCAATATCGATCTCAACGCCGCCATCTCCTCGCTCGGTTCTCAATCCTCCCAATACGGCGGCCAGATGTTCAACCCCAGCCTCGCAAGTCAAAATACCGGCGGCTCGTACGCCGGCTACGGCTCCGACCAGTTTGCGATGGGCCTGTTCCGCCCCGAGGACCTCATGAACTTGCCCACCGGCCTCGCTGAGGAATACGTGGATCCCATGATGAACTCCCAGGGTGCGGCTCAGATCGAGGAGATTGACCCTGCCGCAACCAGCTCCACACCCCAGAGTAGCGTCAAGCCCTCTCAGGAGCCCCCTCGCCCCACCGCCCAGCAGCCGGCTCAGCAGCCCGCACCAAAATCGGCCCAGCAAGCAGCTCACCAGCCAGTTCGGCGGACCTACTCCCACACTCAGACCTCATCCAACTACACCCAGTCGCAGGCGGCCTATTCTCAAGGCCAACCAGGCTACACCCAGCCGAGCTACACCCAACCTCAGGCCCACTCTAGCTACAATCCGCCCCAGGCCAACTATACCCAGCCTCAGGCCAATTTCCCCCACCAAGGCCAAGCCAACTACAACCCGCAGTACGCCTTTTCCCACATGCAGCACCGTAACCAACAGCCGACCCAACCTGTTCAGCAGCTGTACAACCAGCCCAGTAACCAATACGCCCAGCACCCTGGCTATGCTCAGCCCATCAATCAGGGCTTCGCTTACTCCGCTGGTACTCAGCCCTCGACGGTGCCGCCCCCTTCCTACGGTCAACGAGCTTCGGACCCAAACTACTCTCAGCTTTACATGTACCAGGACCCGGCGGTGCCCGTGAATTACCAACCGCCCAACGCCCAAGGCCAGTATCCCCAGGCCTACGCGCAACCGCCTAGCTACCAGCAGCCGGGGTACGCTTCCGCCAACTCGGGGAATAACCCCCAATACCAGCAGCCAGGCCAACAGCATCCCCGCTAAGTTTATATTTCATTTACGGCACCTTTATCAATTTTAACCCAATTAAAGGTGGAGACGAGTTGACTAACTTAACCCCTCAACCGCCGTTGCCGATACGCCGCTTCTCCTTTCGAGGTTGGTTTGGGACTTTAATATATGTTTACACTTTAACTCATGTTTTCATCCTTGTTAACTTTATCCTTTTAATTTAAAGCTCGACTACTTTGTTTTATCCTTTTAGTTCGAAGCTTGGCTACTTTATTTTATCCCTTTAGTTCGAAGCTTGGCTACTTTGTTTTATCCCTTTAGTTCGAAGCTCGGCTACTTTGTAGTTAACGCCCCTAACCAATTTTGACGCATACAAACTTTTAGCCCACTCCTTATTTTTAAACCAGCTTATACCTTAGAAGGTTCACTTATACACAAGCTAGCCGGCTTTAGTTTAATTCGCATGGCTTAACTAAAGCCTAAAGCGTTTAAAGTGTATCTGAGATAACCATCTTATTTTAGGCCTTAACTTAGAATAAAACTTAGAGCCCAGTTAAAAAGATGCATCAGTATAGTTTGATATGATTATTTTATGGGGGAGTGGTGTCCATCATTAATTATGGAATACCAACACAATTGATCACTGAGCCTTGTCACACTTTAAATCGAAAATTTCTGCTGGGTTTGGACTTAATTATCAAGGCTGCCTTTTTAGATCTTCGGGTATAGATAAAGGTTGGTTGTATTTAATTTCAATATATGGCCTGGCATATCTGCAGTATCGCAGCTGGTTATTGATGTCCATAGAAAAGGCAGTTTTAAGCTACTTATGGCAGCTATATACGGTGTCAGATAACTAAGCTATGGGTTGGGGTTACCCATGCACATTTAAGTGATAGAAGTGAGGTTCTCATAGGCTACTTTTTAGACTCCAAATTGTAGTATCAGTTATATTTGGATATAGGTAAACAGCTAAGATTTGGCTGTTTTAAAACTAGAATTTAAACTCGAATATCCAATAGGGTATCCTCAGTAGCCAGCTGGCCTCTTTCTAATAGCATCTATCAGCTAAAATTCTGACTTGTAAGAAGTTCCATCTAGGGTATAGCCTTTAAAAGTGCCTAGCATCAATTATGAAAGATCACTGGTAGAAAACGATCTCTTAATTATTTACATTTGAAAGTTGGCTGACACTTCTCTCTGATCAAGATAAGACTTTTGATAAACTTATACTTGTTCTGAATACCATAGCCTGCATACTAACCGGCTCTTCTATCATATTTCAGGCTTTATATATGAAAATTAGAAGTGCGCTGATAGATCTCATATCTTTGATATAGCTCTACTTAGTTTAATAGATAGATCTTTACCAAGGCAGATTACTCACTCATTTATATATGATAATAGCCTGATATTTTGTAGTAAGTTATAGGACTATATAAGACCAGTATAATATGTCTATCTACTTTTAACTTAGGAGTAGATCGATTAGACAATCTGCTAGGGGTATGAAATTTATACCCAAACATTATCTCATTTGGCTATCTTAAAGTTAATTGCTCTATATATTAACCTTCAAAGTATATCCTAAATAGTCACCTGAGATTCAACATTAATAAGTATATACCCTGATAGGCCTTGGCTTCACTAATTCCTGACACTTTTCTTTGATGAGTATTCAGTCTTAGTACCTCCTTACCATTGCATCTTAAATGAACAAGGTTGTAAACATGGTGTACGCTTTTATTCTCATCAGCCTCATACTGGTTAATCTTAAGCCCAGCTAACTGTGCTAAGAAATCTCCAATCTCTTTAGTTTAGCTAGTATTGCTTTTGTTTTCTATTAATAGCTTTAAAGCATATATATGTTAGATTTCCGGATTACTTGCTCCCATATAACTCATAGTTAACTCCAGAGGTGTCTACCAACATCAATAGACAACCTATCCATTTCACTCTGAGTTTAAAGCTTAATTTTCAAATGTACTAATAATACCTCAAAGAAGCTTTATTATTTTAAAAGTCTAGGTTTAAAAAGATGTCCTAAGCTTGGCTTGAAGGTACAAACAGCTTTAATTACCTACTTTTGCCAGGTTGAAACCTCAGTCACTACCAAAGATCTCAACATTTTGATTAACTAGTTATAACTAGCATATTATGTTTTATTAATCTCCTTTAGATAGTATCTCAGGACCACATAGAGTAAATTTGCAGCTTGCACTCTGTCTTAGATAGATTCTTATCTACACTCAATGCAAGGAGCATGTCTCTAACTCTCCAAAAAAGATTATTAATAAGATTAAGTAAACTTCAGATTGTACAGTGTCAACACCTTTATAGTTTATAAATAAAAAGAATACCTCCATATGAAAGTAATCTGCAATGGCAGCAAAGGGTAAGCTAAGATAATTAATATATAAAAATGGCTTTATTGAAAGGAAGAGAGATGTCCAACAGAGAGATCAGTCAAAAAACGCTACTTTAAAAACTTGGGGAGATAGGCCTGGATCACCTTGTTGAGGCTTGGAATAGACTCTGGCAATAAGATGAGATTATCATTGATAAGTTTGATAACTCAATAATGCAAGCACTTGAGACTTTGATACCAGATGAATATTGCCATTCTGAGTGATATTGAATCTTGTAAATGGATTAAATCCTCATTTGTAAATCAGATGTAGAAAACCATAATTATTAAAACTATAACAGGTGATCTTCAGCACTTTTTTTGTGTTTTGGATCCCATCACAAAATTTATAGGGATAAACTGGGCCTGCTTGGCCTTAACCCAGCATTGATTGATGGTATATCTGAGGTAAGGAGGATGGCCAACTTTACCCCTTTGGCCTTTCTTACTTTCTCCTTGTCTCCATGATTTACATCAAAGATCATGTCATGAGACATGACATTACCCTCCAGTTTCTGTGGCACCATCTCTCCATCAGGGCGTTAGCCAAAGAGAAGTTCTTATGCGCTGAAAATAACTTCATAACTTCAATCACATGGGTGGACTAGGGACTGGTAGCATCGGATAAGCTCATATGGAATGCATTCAATCAAGCCTTTGGCATGGCTGCAATTGCAAGCTGGAACTCAGCTGTTTTCTATAGCATCAAACCCTTACCATGATTTCAGGTATGCCAGCCTTCTTCTCACATGATGAGAGGCCACAATCCCATCCAATTCCCACTCTGGTGCACCATTTATGAGATATGAATCTGGGGTCTCAGGATGGAGACCCTTGAATGGAGTCAGTTTACTCTTGTGAAAAATTGCAAAGATTTAGAAATTTGATGGAAGATCCAGCTAATAGGAGCATAGCCCACTTTTATAGCAATGCGGTAAGGTACTATCCTTTTTGGTCTCAACTTCTTACATGAATGCATGATAGGGATAACCCTGGAATTGAGCATCACAAGATCCCCCTCTTTATATGCAGGCCCTACCATCTTCTTACCATCACCGTTCCTCTTGTAGACCTTCATGGCAGCCTTTAAGTTTATACTTACTGCCTTGTGTATTTTCTTGATAAACTTAGTAAAGTTTACCACTGCTTCAATCTTGGACCCACAGCTGAGTTACATGTTAATTGTAAGGTTAAAACCATAATTAAAAAAGAAAGGAAAACAAAATAGAAGAATGTTGGGCGTTGTTGCAGCTGAATTTCACTCAAGGGAGGCGTGAGACTCAATCTGATTGGTCAGCAACCATGTAAATCTGCAGAAATTGTTCCAAACACGGGTTCAATATTTCTGTATGCACATCTGATTGTGGATGAATGAAGTAGAACAGCATGGATGAATTTAAAGAGTCTTGCACAAACCATCTAAAATATGGACCTGGGCTGAGGTTCACAGTCACCAATAATCTTTTGGGGTATACCATGAATGAAGAAAATGTGGTAAACAAAGTTTTATCATCTGCGTCACTATTACTTTGGCGTGATATGGTATAAATTGGGTAAACTTGGTAAACTGGTTCACCACCATCATGATAGCATCATATCCCTCTGAGGGGTGCAATTCACAATATAATCCTCTGAAAAGGAAGTCCAAGGACCCTCTGCATTTTGGACTGGTACCAACAAGCCAGAAAGGGTATGACAATTTGGCTTCATCCTGTTGCAAACAAGGCACTCCTTGGTATACTGTGCAACCTGTGCTGAAATTCCCTTTAAGCTAGATGTGTGGGAATATGCTCCAGGGGGTTCACCTTCCCAGGATGCCTCACATTTGTCCCATCATAATGTTCCTTATTTATCTCAGGATAAGAGGTTTGACTGGAACCCATAAATGTCCCTGTAACCATAACAATTCATCTTTTATATGGTACCCCTTTCATTAAGTCTTCCTGGTTCAAGTTGCACCTGTAAATTATCATGCTGTATTCCAGGCACAAAGATTATGACAAGACAACCCATCTGAATAAACTATACTCATCCAGATTATCTAGGGAATCAAGGCTTGGAACCCAGATGGTTTTATATAGCTCATTAGACATAATCTTATTTGGGAGAATTATCAAATGAGTGTTATAGAGCTTCACCTCCTTGGATTCAGGAGCTAACGCAGGATTGTGAGTTGAAGCATCAGCTAAACCGCTCTCCTTATCTTTTGTAAATTTCTACAAGAATAAAAACTGTGCAAGAATCTCATGCCAACAAGTTTGTCATGGATTAAAAAATGAGGGACACAGTAGTAAAACAACGCTCAAGGGTCAGTGCAAACCTGCAATGTCTGGGAAGAACTATGTAGATGATGGCGCCAGTAAGTTAATTCTTTCATTACCACCTACAGCTCTTCGTTATGAACATCATAATGTAACTCAGGCAAGGCATCTTTTGGGAAAGGTATCCTACAGGATGCTCAACTCTATCTTTGCCCACAAGTAACTGAACAGCAGCAATAGATAAACTGAAAGCGTCTCTAACCACCATAAATACATTAAAGGATCCACATGATATAGTTCTGATGTGGAGAAATAAGTAAACTTCACAAATTAAAGGTGTCCTCCAGGGCATATGGCCACTGCAGAGATAAAGCTTCAACGGCCTTATGCAAAGGTGCTCCAACTTTTAAAATATTTGGAGTGAACTTCATGAGGAAGGGAAACTTTTCTCTCCCATTGCAAACACTTTTGTAACATATTTGATTCAAGTTTAGGTAAGTTTAATAATCTCATCAAGAAAATTAGTGTGCACCCAATGTTGGGTAGCAGTTGGGCAAGCAAAGTTAAGGGCACAGGTGCAGGCCCCACACCAACCAAGTATTATAAATGCCCCAGCAAAACTGGAGACCTAGATAAAGTTAGTAGTAAAAAACCGCGGTTAACATTTCTCTGGAAATTTTGGCCTGGCAAGCGCACTGCAACCAGTTTATCAATATGCCGCACTTCCAGCCACTGTCGTCAGTGGAGCATGGGGTGTGAGTCTTCCTGGATATACAACAAATGACGCTTTGGGAGAAGGTTTGTGGAGATGTACACACACATTTTCTGAATGCAGTGTACATTGCACTGCACTCCATGCCTCACGGGTGGCTGGATCATGGGTTTATGAACAAAAAAGCGGCAGACAAAGCTGCAAAAGTGTGGGTGGTGGTGGAATCCTGGATGGTCAATGGGTAGTTGACATGAAGTGCACTCATTGGACTAAATCTAACCAAATTTTTGTAACTTTTGAATTCCTACCTACAACAATTAAATGCACCATGCTGGAGCACCACCTGATGTCTGGGCTCACTGAATATGGGGAAATCCAATCCTTTGAGATGCAGCACTTTATGCTCATGCCAGACCTGAGCATGGGCAAAGAAATTGCTGTTCTCACAGCATCCGTGGGGGTAGCAGAAGATTTGACCCAAATCCCCCACACCACTTTTGTGGAAACTAATGGGCAAGAATCCCGCCCATTCTGGGTCACTGTAGATAGCGCGCCTCCTATCTGCACCTTCTGTTATGCTTTTGGCTACAAGGCCTATACCTGCCCCACCAAGGAGGTCATTACTCAAACTGAAATCATCCCAGATGCAATATGCGGTGCAGACAGGCACTATGAACTGGCAATAGACTCTGATGCAGCATTCCTGTGGGGCGCGCCTGGGTGCTACATTCAAGTGAAACCTGTGTCCCCGCAGGATTGTAAGAAGGCCAAGCAGGCCCATAGAGCGGTGGCCAAAGGGCAGCCATGGCCACATCCATGATCCCGCCTGCCCAACTCCAGGAGGACATCAAGTCATTACTGCAGAAGCGGCTCACAAAACCTTCCACCAATCAGATTGGGCCACCAAAGCTGACGACCTGATGGGTGAGCCAGATTCACCCGCCCAAAGCTACCAAGCCTCGATCAAAACTGAGTCACCCCCTAATCTACCTTCCAAAATTTCATCAACATGTGATGGTGCACCGCAAGTGCACACCACACCAAAAAAATTCCAAGGGGGAAATAAACAGAAGGCAAAAGCTAACGTCAACCCCATCATGAAAGCTACCCATAATGGACTGTACTCCATAGCATAGAATACCCATGCTGCCATACAGTGACGTGCTGAAAATGAGAAGGCTGAAGGGCACAGGTGCCCTTTCCCTTGCACCTAAGGTGTAATGGGGGAGCCTTTACTATAGGGTCGTTGAACATCGCTGGACTCAAGGCCTCTCCGTCCTGGGCTTGGAATTGAGTTTTTTAAAAAAAAATTACCCATGGACATCCTGGCCATTTAGGAAGCCCACTGTCCACGCGGTGCAGAGGACGCATGGACAATCATGCTCCTCCCTTCCCTTTCCTTTTAATCACCGCACTGTGAGGTGCTTATTTGAGTGACCCATAATTTAAATTTATTTCATCAACATTGTACCTCAACAGCCATGTCCTTGTTTTATCCTTTTTGTGGGATGACAAAGTGCACGCTGTTGTTAACATATACACCCCAACCTGTGCACAAGCTTGTCAGTAATTCTTCTCAGCTGTTAATTCCCTCCCGCTTTCCCCTGACCCATTTGTTGTAGGAGACATGAACTGCTGGACCAACCCAGCCACCAACTGCTGGCCCTCGTCGCCTACACCCCCACAGGGGCACATAGAACTTTGCGTTCTAAAAGCCACTTTGGGATTGTTTGATACTCTGCCGCTTCATGCACCTCTGCTCACAAACATGTCCTGTCCCCATGTGCACAACAGCCAGCTGAGGTCTATGTCCCACATTGACCTTATTCTCGCACCATTGAAATTCCATTCCCAAATTGCCAATTTTACAACGACAAAACTCGATTTATCTGACCACAAAATGGTATCAGTTTCCTTCTCTTTGTCACAACCAGTGGCACAGGCGCCAAAGTGGTGCAAACTCTGCCCAGCCAAGATCACGTCACCCAGGTTTTCCTTGTGGGTGGACACCAAAACCTCGGCTCCAGAATTTACCACACTGTTATGTGCAGACCCATTTTCTACCTGGTCAACCTTCAAAGTGAACACCATCTGCCAGGCATGCCACATTTCATCACGTCGCTCTTGGGCTGCCTCAGCTATCATTTTGCACACACTGGCAGAAGTGGACCACCTGGAATCCAATGTCCCAGAGGCAGGCTACAGACCAGCTTGGGGTCAAAAGTGGACATAAGTGTCCGCTCACCTTAATGCACTGGTAAGACAACACAAACATTGGGTTTGTGTTCAAAATAAGGCAAAGCATATTAAATCAGGTGACACGTGCTCCACTTAATTTTTTTAAAATTTTTTGCACCACGACAGAGCTTGGCTTGCACACAGGTGAGGCAGCCAGACCACTTTGTTGCAGATACTTCGGCTGAAGTAGCAATCAAAGTACAAAATTTTTACTCTGAAATGTATCGCTCTGATCCAGTTCAGCCAACCAAAGTGGACAATTTTCTTGAAAGTGCACATATCCGCACCATTTCCTGTTATCTGGAGTTGATGAAATTAATTTCTTGGGATGGACTCTGGTCTACTGTTTGTGGTGCACCATACAGGAAATTCCCAGGTCCAGACAGGATTCCTTATGTGTTCTATATAAATAATTAAAATATTTTTCCTCCTTGCTGCTCGCCTCAATAAACCAGTGCCTAATGGAGACACGCCTCCTCTCTTGAGGACAAGAGGCCTACACGATAACGTTATACAATAAAGAGGATAAGCTGGACTTGGCCAACTAGCTCTCCATATCACTTACTAACACAGATACTAAACATTTTACCAAAATCATGGCAAACCGTCTAAGGGTTGTTGCCTCTGCTCTCATTTCCACTGAGCAATTTGGTTTCATTCCCAAACGGTCTATTTGGGACAATATACACACCGTAGCCAACGTCTGCCAATCCACAGCTTCTGGAGAACTTGTTTTTTTAGACCAGCAGAAGGCCTATGATAGAGTCAACAGGAATTTACCTCAAAGCCTGCCTCAACAAGTTACACCTCCCCTATCGTTTCATTAATTGTGTGATGTTGCTCATGGAATCCGCCACAATGGCTGTGCGTGGTCTTGGCTTCCTCACAATGTAGTTAGCCCTCTAAGCGGCATATGCCAAGGGGACCCTCTAAGCCCACTCTTATATAACTTCAGCCTTGCATCATTTCTTCGCAATGTAAATGCCCGCCTTACTGGTGTTCATGTGTAAGGCCAAGCACTGGTTAAAATGTTAGCGTTTGCTGATGATTGTGTGGTTAAAGTGTCTAACAATCATGATGCACGCGCGCTTAGCTACTATCCAGGTTTACTCCAGGGTAAGTAATGCTGCACTTAACACCTCCAAAACCGAAATTGTTCTCCTTGGTTGGTACCAAGCCCGCTGGTCCCCTACGTCCCATTTTCTACCTGCTTCAGTAACTTGCTCACGGGTTCGCTTGCCCTGCCCACCCCACACTGCCCTGCTCGTGCTCCCCTTTGTGCCAAGGGCCACCGCTGGTCCAGTCCGCCATTTGGGGGTGTTGCTGGAGGCGGGAGCGTACACCTAAATGGTGATGGAGCATCATATCCTAGACAACATTACAAAATGCATAGCTTCCCTCAGATCCCGCAAAACATCCCTTACAGGCAGGGTAGTGCTAGCCAACTCTATGCTCCTTTCTAAAGTTTGGTTTGGGGCCCACGCCATCACTTTTCCCCTTATTTCTTCAAGTCATTATATGCCCTTCTGCAAGGGTGGCTTTGATTAGGCCGCCCACCGCCAGTGCGCCTGGATGTCATGTTTGGCCCTCGCCATAGTGGTGGTATGGGCCTGCTCAACTATGAGGTCCACGCCGCAAAAAATGCTTGGCACCTGGATCGCTGCAGTCATCAGCCCAACGCTCTCTGCCCATCACTGGTCCTGCGCGGCCCACTCCAACTTCTCCCACGCCCTGGGCCTCAGCAAACCTACCCACCCCCATTCTCTGTTAAAATACCTTGCCTCACACTCTTCTGATGCGGGTCTCATGGGACGTCGCCCCACTTCAAAAGAAATCTCCTCTTCATGCAGAGTGCTGAGTGGAGAATTTTCATCAGTGGGCACACCACCCAGAAGGGGCGCCCTACTTCTCGGTTCACCCAGGAAGTACAAGGACAAGCCATTCTGAATGGAGTGATAACCATGAGGTCCGCTATCATAGCCATAATGGACTACCTGGACATGTTGGACTTCCCCTACTCCCTCTATACCCAGAAAGCCATTTAGAATTATGCCCACCAACCTCTTCTGCAGCCACATATTCGTTCCCATGTGTGGCGCTTCTTGAGATGGGTATACCATACTGCCGAGCACTATAACGATTTGCACTCATCTTGTGTCATGTGTGGCCAGTATGGGACTTTGGTTCACCACCTGGAAGAGTGTCCTCCCTTAAAAGTGATATGGCGCGAGGTTCAGCGTCTCTTTCGCCAGTATCAGGCACAGATCTTCAACCTATCTAAGGACATCTTCGCCTTGTCCTTGGTTTTCCCTATACCACCTTCCCTCTGTGCCTTAGTGGTTGCAATCGCTATGTGGACTATCCACACGGTTGTCTTGGATGCTATCTCAGGCTCTACTCCCACCCTCCAGGAAGCTGTACGTCAGTTCCAGTCGCACCTTGTGGACCACTTTCAAGATTGGATGTTTGGGTACCTACCATCCTGTCACCGCCAGTTGGTCTCATCCTGGTTTCCAGTTTGGTTCATCACTTCAGACCCCTTCCTACATATGTGCTCAATAGTGGCGCAAGCCCTTTCACACGTAACCCCCTTCCATTTCTTGGCGTTCCCGCTGGCAGCAGGAAATAGCGTTTGCTTCTCTGGGGTGCCCTCCCCTTGCTGATGATAGTTTTGTTGGTTTACTTATTGGAAGTGTCATCCCCTGGTTGGCCTTCCCCAAAATAAAATTTTAAATTGTAAATTTAAAATTTATCTTATTGGGAATCTAACAGACCAAACCCTCCAAGTCCCTCAGTATGCCCTATTGCTTACATAAAACTATGTCAAAAAAATATTGATGACATGAGTTGTTTTCGCTCTCTACAAGGTTTAGGATTAGATCCCCTACCCACCATAGCCCTAATTGAAAGTAGAATTGGAGACAATCTCACCCCTAGTGAACGCTAGAACGTCAAAGATCTCCTTGAGGAGTATTGTGATATTTTTTTCTTGGGACCAATTGATTACAAAAATGACTGGGTTACGCACCAAATTTAGACCAATGATCACCCACCATTTATATCTTGTTCATACAGAAAATAAAGTGGAGGAAGATCAAGTGGCCTTGGAGTTACAGCGACTGTTGGAGGCTGAGTTATTTTTGCCCTCTAAAAGCCTGTGGGCTTCTCCGCTCATATCAATCTAGAAAAAGGATGGTGGCCACCGTGTTGTCATGGATTATTGCCACCTCAATTCAATCATAAGAAAAGATAGCTATCCATCGCCATGTATAGATGACTTCTTACGCTTGATGTTGGGTTCTCACTATTTCTCAGCTCTGGATCTTTCCAGCAGGTACTGAAAAGTCACTTTATTGCTGAAGGTTTGGGAAAAATGCACCCTCATCTCAAGCGAATAATTATTTGAGCCCGCTCAGATGCCGCAGGGGTTATGTAAAGCCCCTGATACCTTCCTACGCGCCATGGACAGACATTTAGGTGATTTAAAACGTTCTTGTGTGCTAATTTATTTCAACAATATTTACCGTTTTTGATAACCTTTACCAAACACTTATTTCATCTCAGGCAAGCTTTCCAGCAGTTACAGCAAGCTTCATTAAAACTAAAGCCGTCAAGATGCTCTTCTTTCAGAATAAAATGGATTTTTAGGCCATAAGGTAGGTAACGCCAGAATATCTCAAATGGATAACAAGATCCTGGCAATTTTCAAGATTTCCCCCTAAATCCCTACAAGACGTACAAGTTTTTTGAGGATGGTGGAAAATTAGCGCCAGATTATTCCCCATTTTTATGACACCGACTAGGCTATAGTATATTTATTGAATAAAGGGATACCTTTCCAGTTAAAAGAAGAAAAACAGCAGGCCTTTGGCCTGCTACATGTCTCTTTTCCACTTTCCAGTACTTATAAATCTTAATTTTTATAAATCTTTTCTCGTCTTTACCAGAGCTAGCAATATAGCCATTATATCCATACTATTGCAGCACAACAAAAACTTAGTGGACTATCCTATCAGCTATTATAGCAAAAATCTTACCAGAGCTGAATGCAACTATAGCATTATAGAATGCAAATAATTGGTGGTACTACTGGCTGTTAAGCATTTCCAACCTTATTTATATGAAAAACATTTCACCATAATTACCAATCATGATTTCTTGTGATGGCTACAGCAAATAAAGGACCCTGACGGGAGGTTAGTCTGCTGGGCGTTAAAACTTCAAACTACAATTTTCCATTATTCATTGACCAGGGCTGATACACCAAAATGTGGATTGCCTATCCCAGCTTTACATATTAACTTTAACTGATTCTGAAGAGGATCAACTCTACAACATCCTAACTCAATTGCAATTATGGAAAGACAAATCCCTAAACCTTCAAAAAGAACTAGCAAAAAGATCAGCGAATCTTCAAGTCAAAACGGCCAACTGTACAAACTTGTGTACCAAAAATGGTTGCTCTATGTTTGACCTTCAGCTCAAACTGATGTCATATTGGAGGGATTTGGCAAATCAGCTATGAGGGAATTCAGAAAATTTACCAGTGGCTCAAGACTCATTGTTACTGGTAAGATGGCTTGTTTCAATCCAGGATGTATTGGAGTCTAGCCTGATATGTAAAACTAAGCCGGACCTAATCTCCAATCTCAACTTCCAGTGGTTCCAACTTGTGCTCCCTTCCATACTATTAGCATTGATGTTGTTGCCTCTCCCTCAATCCTCTAATGGTCATCAGTTCCTCCTTATGGCCGTGGATCATTTAACTAAGTGGATCAAAGCCATATTGCTACCATTTGCTTTAGCAAAAGCTACTGCCACATTCTTATATAATTGGATTATCACCCAGCATGGGTGTCATAACATAATTTTCTCCAATAATGATCAAAACTATCAAACATTGCTGGTGAATGATTTATATGAACTGATGGGATCCACCCAGGTATTTCCACCCCTACCATCCTGCAACCAATGAAATGGTAGATCGGAAAATGGTACTATAAATGCAAACCTTCATAAAATGGCTATGACTGACCCTCTTCACTGGCCTCAATATTTGCCTAGTGCAATTCTGGCCTATAAATTAGCTATCATCAAATAATTAAGATTTCACCCTTCCAAGTATTGTATGAAAGAAATCCCCAGCTGCCTTCTAAAGTGCAGGCCAGGTTAGATCAAGCACTAACTGACGCCCCTGAAGTTACTATGCAAAGCATTGCTAATGAAATAATCTGACTTCAGGCTCTAGTTTCCAAGAACTTATCTGCTACAACTAGTAGAGAAATAGTCAGTTTGATGACAAACATGAACCTCTGATACCTTCCAGATGGGTGACTTAGCCCTTTTCTACCACCATTGGTTGAGAGGTCATGATATCAAATTGGGCACCAACTGGTGGGTCCTACAAATTCATTTATAAGTGGGGCAACAACACATAATTGTAGAGGTCGTTTTGGGTACTGAGTAAAATTGAATACATATTCATTCCTCCATCCATTTCCACCCCTACGCCAAGATCTGGAGGGTTGTTGTCATATTTCCTAACCAAATCAAAGATTTGCATGAGTCAGGTGACAGAAATTGAACCTGATCAGTTAAAATAGCTGAAACCAGTAACATAGATAATCCCCAACAAATTTCAAGCCTTTTCAATATTGAAGACAATCCCCAAGTAATCTTGAGCCCTCTCAATATTAGGGACAATCCCCAACTATTGCGTTCAAATATTATTCGCCTGAAACCTCCTAATTTTGTGGTTCAAACCCAATTCATGCGGCAAGCAAATCCTATTTGACTGAGATGACTAGCCTGCCGCAGAATCCCAAATTTTTAACCATTATAGATCTTAGCTTGACCACTTGAAGATGGACTGGGTAATATCCCTGATCTCCCTTATGATTTTGATTCTAAGTAAATCAATATTACACTCTTTTTAGCCATTTAAGTTAAATTGGCCTACTCTGTTTATTTAGGGAAAATAACAATTAGGATCTATGACTCCAGGGACGTTAACCTGAGAAAAGATTTTCCATCTAAGGAAAGCAAATGCGTACAAATCCAGCACCCAGGAACTTAAAGTTTCCTAACCCTATAACTTAAAAAGGACAAGTGGTCTAAACCCCTTAGTCCTGACAGTGGTTTCAACTCACAGTGGACCTGGTTTTCATTTCCCCCTAATCTGCCCTTTAACTTTGCAGTAAGAGACATCATTGAAATTTTGGGTTACAGAGTAGCTATCTAAGAAATTCATCTTTCAGAGTATCTCTTCAGTATTCTTTGACTTCTCTTTGAGAAAAGTGAACGATACTTCATACCCTTGCATAGATTATGGTAACTTGACTAATGTCACCATACCCAATATAAATCCCATTCCTATGGAGTCACCAATTGCCCCCTATGTGAAAAAGGCCAAAGTATTTTTCCAAACTGTTTTGCTTGAATGCCTATAAATAAATCTGCATCAAAAAGAGGCAAGAATAGCTCAATGCATTCTATACCATGAAAAATATTTTCTATCCTTTGCCATGCCTTTTAGGCTTGAGAATGCACCTGCAATTTTTTACCGCTGTATTGATGTAAACAAGAAGAGTTGTTAGGTGTATGCGCTATAGCCTATATGGGCAACATCCTGGTTTCTCCCTTAATCAAGCATCCCATGAGATTCACCTATTTCAAGTGGTAGAGCATCTAGGAGCATCAGACTTGACGCTAAAAATCAGTAAGTGTGAGTTTTTAAGTTTCAGGTCACCTTCTTGGGCAATATCTTTTTTGATAAATACCATATAATCACTACAGATAAGGAGAAAGCAATTTGTAATTGGCTCACACCAGCTTCTGTTAAGGAATTAAGAAGCTTTTGGGGGACGTGTTTATTCCTCATGAAGTTTTTTAAAATTTTACATTTTATTTGAGGAAAAATGACCAGGGGACGGTCACTTCTGATATGTAAACCAACAAAACTAACATCAGTAAGGGGAGGGCACCCCAGAGAAGCAAACGCTATTTCCTGCTGCCAGCGGGAACGCCAAGAAATGGAAGGGGGTTACGTGTGAAAGGGCTTGCGCCACTATTGAGCACATATGTAGGAATGGGTCTGAAGTGATGAACAAAACGGAAACCAGGATGAGACCAACTGGCGGTGACAGGATGGTAGGTACCCAAACATCTAATCTTGAAAGTGGTCCACAAGGTGCGACTGGAGCTGACTTACAGCTTATTGGAGGGTGGGAGTAGAGCCTGAGATAGCATCCAAGACAACCGTGTGGATAGTCCACATAGCGATTGCAACCACTAAGGCACAGAGGGAAGGTGGTATAGGGAAAACCAAGGACAAGGCGAAGATGTCCTTAGATAGGTTGAAGATCTGTGCCTGATACTGGCGAAAGAGACGCTGAACCTCGCACCATATCACTTTTGAGGGAGGGCACTCTTCCAGGTGGTGAACCAAAGTCCCATACTGGCCACACATGACACAAGATGAGTGCAAATCGTTATAGTGCTCGGCAGTATGGTATACCCATCTCAAGAAGCGCCACACATGGGAACGAATATGTGGCTGCAGAAGAGGTTGGTGGGCATAATTCTAAATGGCTTTCTGGGTATAGAGGGAGTAGGGAAGTCCAACATGTCCAGGTAGTCCACCATGGCTATGATAGCGGACCTCATGGTTATCACTCTATTCAGAATGGCTTGTCCTTGTACTTCCTGGGTGAACCGAGAAGTAGGGCGCCCCTTCTGGGTGGTGTGCCCACTGATGAAAATTCTCCACTCAGCACTCTGCATGAAGAGGAGAATTCTTTTGAAGTGGGGCGACGTCCCATGAGACCCGCATCAGAAGAGTGTGAGGCAAGGTATTTTAACAGAGAATGGGGGTGGGTAGGTTTGCTGAGGCCCAGGGCGTGGGAGAAGTCGGAGTGGGCCGCGCAGGACCAGTGATGGGCAGAGAGCGTTGGGTTGATGACTGCAGCGATCCAGGTGCCAAGCATTTTTTGCGGCGTGGACCTCATAGTTGAGCAGGCCCATACCATCACTATGGCGAGGGCCAAACATGACATCCGGGTGCACTGGCGGTGGGCGGCCTAATCAAAGCCACCCTTGCAGAAGGGCATATAATGACTTGAAGAAATAAGGGGAAAAGTGATGGCGTGGGCCCCAAACCAAACTTTAGAAAGGAGCATAGAGTTGGCTAGCACTACCCTGCCTGTAAGGGATGTTTTGCGGGATCTGAGGGAAGCTATGCATTTTGTAATGTTGTCTAGGATATGATGCTCCATCACCATTTAGGTGTACGCTCCCGCCTCCAGCAACACCCCCAAATGGCGGACTGGACCAGCGGTGGCCCTTGGCACAAAGGGGAGCACGAGCAGGGCAGTGTGGGGTGGGCAGGGCAAGCGAACCCGTGAGCAAGTTACTGAAGCAGGTAGAAAATGGGACGTAGGGGACCAGCGGGCTTGGTACCAACCAAGGAGAACAATTTCGGTTTTGGAGGTGTTAAGTGCAGCATTACTTACCCTGGAGTAAACCTGGATAGTAGCTAAGCGCGCGTGCATCATGATTGTTAGACACTTTAACCACACAATCATCAGCAAACGCTAACATTTTAACCAGTGCTTGGCCTTACACATGAACACCAGTAAGGCGGGCATTTACATTGCGAAGAAATGATGCAAGGCTGAAGTTATATAAGAGTGGGCTTAGAGGGTCCCCTTGGCATATGCCGCTTAGAGGGCTAACTACATCCGTGAGGAAGCCAAGACCACGCACAGCCATTGTGGCGGATTCCATGAGCAACATCACACAATTAATGAAACGATAGGGGAGGTGTAACTTGTTGAGGCAGGCTTTGAGGTAAATTCCTGTTGACTCTATCATAGGCCTTCTGCTGGTCTAAAAAACAAGTTCTCCAGAAGCTGTGGATTGGCAGACGTTGGCTACGGTGTGTGTGCTGTCCCAAATAGACCATTTGGGAATGAAAACAAATTGCTCAGTGGAAATGAGAGCAGAGGCAACAACCCTTAGACGGTTTGCTATGATTTTGGTAAAATGTTTAGTATCTGTGTTAGTAAGTGATATGGGGAGCCAGTTGGCCAAGTCCAGCTTATCCCCTTTATTGTACAACGTTATCGTGTAGGCCTCTTGTCCTCAAGGGAGGAGGCGTGTCTCCATTAGGCACTGGTTTATTGAGGCGAGCAGCAAGGAGGAAAAATATTTTAAATATTTTTATAGAACACATAAGGAATCCTGTCTGGACCTGGGAATTTCCTGTATGGTGCACCACAAACAGTAGACCAGAGTCCATCCCAAGAAATTAATTTCATCAACTCCAGATAACAGGAAATGGTGCGGATATGTGCACTTTCAAGGAAATTGTCCACTTTGGCTGGCTGAACTGGATCAGAGCAATACATTACAGAGTAAAAATTTTGTACTTTGATTGCTACTTCAGCTGAAGTATCTGAAATGGAGTGGTCTAGCCTCTTCACCTGTTTGCAGGACAAGCTCTGGCGTGGTGTAAATAATTTTCAAAAAAAGTAAGTGGAGCACTTGTCGCCTGCTGTTATATGCTTTGCCTTATACAAAACACAAACCCAATGTTTGTGTTGTATTACCAGTGCATTGAGGCAAGAGGACACTTCTGCCTACTTACAACCCCAAGCTGGGATGTAGCCTTCCGCTGGGACATTGTATTCCAGGTGGTCCACTTCTGCCAGCATGCACGAAATGACTGCCAAGGCAGCCTGAGAGCGACGTGATGAGATGTGGCATGACTGGTGGATGGTGTTCGCTTTACTGGTTGACCAGGTGGAAAGTGGGTTTGCACATAGCGGTGGGGTAAATTCTGGAGACAAGGTCTCAGTGTCCACCCAAGTAGAAAACCTGGGCAACGTGATCTTGGCTAGGCAGAGTTTGCACCATTTCAGTGCCTGTGCCACTGGATGTGACAAAGAGAAGGAAACTGATACCATCCTGTGGTCAGATAAATTGAGTTTCATCGTTGTAAAGTGGGCAACTTGGAACTAAAATTTCAACAGTGCAAGGATAAGGTCAATGTGGGACATAGACCTCAGATGGCCGTTGTGCACATGAAGATGAGACATGTTTGAGAGTAGTGGTGCATGAGGTGCCAGAGTATCAAACAACCCCAAAGTGGCTTTTAGAACGCGAAGTTCTATATGCCCCTGTGGGGGTGTAGGTGACAAGGGCCAGCGGTCTGTGGCTGGGTTGGTCCAGCAGTTCATGTCTCCTACAACAAATGGGTGAGGGGGAAGCATAAGGGAATTAACAGCTGAGAAGAATTCCTGATGAGCTCGTGCACAGGTTGGGGTGTATACGTTAACAACAGCGTGCACTTTGTCATCTCACAAAAAGGATACAATAAGGACACGGCCATCAAGGTATGATGTTGATGAAGTAATTTAAAATTATGGGTCACTTGAACAAGCACCCCACAGTGTGGTAACCCAAAAGGAAAGGGAAGGGAGGAGCATGGTTGCCCATGTGTCCTCTGCACTGCAAAGACAGTGGGTTTCCTGAATGGCCAGGATATCAATGGGTAAACTATTTTTTAAAAACTCAGTTTTCTAGCATGGGACGGTGAGGTCTTGAGTCCAGCCATGTTCAACGTCCCTATAGTAAAGGCTCCCCCCTTGCACCTTAGGTGCAAGGGAAGGGCACCCGTGCCCTTCAGCCTTCTCTCTTTTGGCATGTCACTATATGGCAGCACAGGTATTCTGTGCAACAGAGTACGGTTCATTATGGGTAGCCTTCACGGTGGGGTTGACGTTGGCTTTTGCCTTCTGCTTATTTCCCCCTTGGATATTTTTGTTTTTTTTGTGTGGGGTGCACTTGCGGTGCACCATTGCCTGTTGACAAAATTTTGGAAGGTAGATTGGTGTGTGACTTGGTTTTATTTGAGGCTTGGTGGCATTGGGTGGGTGAAACTGAATCACCCATTGGGTCGTCAGCTTGGGTGGCCCAATCTGATTGACGGAGGGATTCATGAGCTGCTTCCACAGTGGATGACCCAATGTCATCATAGAGCTTGGTGGGCGGGATCATGGATGTGGCCATGGCTGCCCTTGGCCACCGTTCTACGGGCCTGCTTGGCCTTCTTACAATCCTGCGGAGACACAGGTTTCACTTGAATGTAGCACCCAGGCGCGCCCCACAGGAATGCTGCATCAGAGTCTATTGCCAGTTCATAGTGCCTGTCTGCACCGCATATTGCATCTGGGATGATTTCAGTTTGAGTAATAACCTCCTTGGTGGGGCAGGTATAGGCCTTGTAGCCAAAAGCATGACAGAAGGTGCAGATAGGAGGCGCGCTATCTACAGTGACCCAGAATGGGCGGGATTCTTGCCCATTAATTTCCACAAAAGTGGTGTGGGGGATTTGAGTCAAATCTCTGTTACCCCCACGGATGCGGTGAGAACAGCAATTGCTTTGCCCATGCTCAGTCTGGCATGAGCATAAAGTGCTGCATCTCAAAGGATTGGATTTCCCCATATTCAGTGAGCCCAGACTTCAGGTGGTGCTCCAGCACAGTGTGCTTGATTTGTTGTACATAGGAAGTCAAAAGTAACAAAAATTTGGTTGGATTTAGCCCAGCGAGTGCACTTTGTGTTGACTGCCCATTGACCATCTGAGAGTTCCACCACCACCCGCACTTTTGCAGCTTCATCTGCTGCACTTTTGTTTTTGAACCCAAGATCCAGCCACCCGTGAGGCATGGAGTGCGGTGCAATGTACACTGCATTCAGAAAATGTGTGTGTACATCTCCACAAACCTAATCCCAAAGCGTCATTTGTTGTATATACAGGAAGACTCGCACCCCATGCTCCACTGATGATAGTGGTTGGGAGTGCGGTGTATTGATGAACTGGTTGCAGTGCGCTTGCCAGGCCAAAATTTCCAGAGAAATGTTAACCGCGGTTTTTTACTATTAACTTTATCTAGGTCTCCAGTTTTGCTGGGGCATTTATGATACTTGGTTGGTGTGGGGCCTGCACCTGTTCTTTAACTTTTCTTCATTAACTGTTACCTGACATTGGCTGCACACTAATCTCCTCAATAAGATTATCAAACTTACCTAGATTTGAATCAAATATGTTGCAAAAGTGTTTGAAACAAGAGAGAAAAGTTTCCCTTATAAGATCGATGTAGATTTCCCATGTGCAGGATCCAAAATCCCCAGACAGGTCAATTATTCTTTTATAGAAAGGTTTTGGTGTCCACTTAGCTCCAAAATTTGATTATAAGGGGCGAAGATCTTGATCCTCATATCCACAATGACTTGAAAGCTAGAAGGTATTTAAATTGGATGGGGGGCATACAGAGGGATCCCATCTTTGACGTCTACTGCCTCAGGGGGTAACTTAGTTTTCTCCTAAAACCTGATAATCAACTTTACAAATGGAGAACAGATAGTGGGACCAACTAGTGCTAAAAAAATGGAGGACAGATATTTGAGGAGGCAAGTTTGTTTTTTAGGGCTCCTTTAATTTTTACTGGTAGTTTAATATTAACAGAATATGATATCCTAATAGCAAGAGGTATTTTTCTTTATAGTTGATAATAAAGTTAAACTCCCGCATAAATTGGCCCCACTAAGCAACTCATAATTATTGTTTTCTAATGCGATAGCAGAGGCAGTAATTATAGGTCTCCTGAATTGGAGGTGCCAGACAGAATATGCCCCAAAAGCTTTAGGCGTCCAATTACCAGGAGTTCCATATTCAGTTCGTGAATCAGGTCTGGAGCCATTTTTCCCTTCTGGATAAGTTGGGAGGATATATCATTAACTGGTGAGCTGGTATCAATTATTGCTAAGACTTTTAATCTTATGAATCACAACCCCTACTTGAACCACCAAAGAGCCAAATGGAAATTAATGGCTAGTAAACTTTCACAGGATAATTTGTAGTGAAGCAAGTGGAGGATTTTTTCTTGTCCAAGCTCAAGGTTGTTCAATGCTTTTAAAGTTTTATCTGCCATATCTTGGCTCTCCATAGAGGAACTAACCTCCAAGGTTTGTTTGGTTAGCTGGCCAACATAAAAATAAAAAAGCTGAAGATCTTTGATTCTTTGGATAGAAAGGGGCATGTCAACTTCTGCAGGCGTCGCTAACACAAAGCATCCCAAAGTGCTGGGCATGGAACTAGAGCTAGTACAAGAGTCCTGTTGAATTTAGTTGTCATCAGCATAGGGAGCCTTCTGCCTTATACTGACTGATCTTTTGCAACCTACGTTGGAAAATGCAACAAGTGTCTTAAGTATGGTTGTTTCTCTTGCAAAAAGTGCAAAATAATTTGGGGGTAAGCAAATCAGGAGAGGTAACCACTAACACTTGGGGCTAAGGCTTATTATTATTAAATTGAGGGGGCCCTAATGTGTTGAGTAGATTGGCCGGAATTTCCAAAAAGGCTTCTTTGATATGGCGGAGAGACTTCCAGTTAGACTCTTCTATTTTAAGATAAAGTAGAATATTAGACAAATTTTTAAGCGCCAAAAATGAGGCAGTGATAGCATCATCTAAAGTAAGACGTTTTCCAGTGACAAACGTTTGAGTCTCAAGGTAAAACCAGTGAGCAAACTCAGTGATGGTTTCACCACAATTAAGGCTTATTCCCATAAAAGTTTGCTTTTAGTTGATTAAGGTTAGGTTGCAACTAAATTCCCAAGGAGAGGCAATATTGGCGTCATCCCAAGTCTGGCAATGCATTAGGTGAGGTACTATAATATCTTGAGCTATGCGACTAAGACAGTTAGTTAAGTTTTTGAGCTGTTGGGTGTTGTTGGATTTTTGGCTAGGAAGAAGGCTTACTGGTGCTTTGGGTCTCAAATCCAACAATAATTGAGAGAGGCTTCTCACACCACTTTTATGAAAAATACATAAAACTAATAAACATAAAAAGGGTTAATTTTAATAGCATTTTATTGAACGCCGCATGGGGGTAAAAGAGAGTATCCACCTAATAAATTGATAAAGGTACTTAAAATGTCAAGGCTCAACATTCGTATGGCTTGGGAAATTTCTGAATTTGGTAATATGCAATTTTAGCCTATTGAGGCTCAACAAACTCACATCTCTTTAATTAAATGAAATATGGGAATAACTATTGGCCAAAACGTACCCATAAGGTAATGACTTGATGTATTTCAGCCAATCCCCATCTGAGAAAAGCTTTTCACCTTGGGGGACCTCTGCCATGCCTATAAAAGGGGGTGGTTCCCACATAGGTGCTTAAATGGGATTAGATGATGATGGGGACAAACTCTTCAATGGGTGCCCAGAATAGGCCATGAAGTCGGAGTAATTGGATTTCCTAACTTTGTGCTATTTACCTGATTAGGTTTTGTAAAAGTGTTGCCCCAATTTGCGGGGTTTCACAGAGAGTTGGCCAGGGTCTTTTGGCCGACTAAATTGGTATTATTAATAAATTTGATTTCCTTATTATTGCAGACTCATAAATGTCTGACATTCCCTCTAATCGGCCGATTTTCACCCACAACATTCTTATTCTGAGGCCTGGGAGGAAAATGTCTGACATACCCTCCTCAAGAATGTTGGGGGATGAATAGGGCCAAAGGAAATGACCATAAATGTGGTTGATGGTGAGTCTAGAGGAGAGGGATTTGATAGAATTTATATCCTCATTTGTATGTTACTGAGAAAGGCCCTTCTCAGACAGAACCAAGCTTTTCACTTCTTGGACTGATTCAGTTATGGTAATAAAGTACCAAGTCAGATACTTGTAATGAGGGAATAGGGGCCCAGAGCTCATTCGCAGCTTGGCCTTCTTTGGTAACAGTCTTAGCTAAGTTAGTCATAGCCTCTTATTGTAATTGGAAAAGGTGTTGGGCCAACTTTTTCATGGCTTGTTCTGGATCAGTCCAATCAGAGATAATATCCTTGGATAATAATACTGGCACCCCAGGTTCTCACCCATATAACACCCAGAAAAGGCACATCTTGAGGATGCGATGGTAGCTAATTTGGTAGGCCATGAGGGCACTCAGAAAGTAAAGATCCCAGTAAAGAGGGTCTGAAGTGGCCATTTTGCTTAAAATTGAGACCAAGGTCCCATTTACTATTTATACCACCACATTTGTGAATGGGTTATAGGGGGCTGAGAAGAGTTGTTGAGCTCTCATCGAAGTGGAGAGGAACTTTACCACTCATGAAGTAAAATTTTTCATATTGTCACATAGGAGGACCTGGGGGCACCCATTCTGGGTGAAGATGTACTGGTGTAAGAAGGTAGCCTTAGCTTTAGAAGTCTGAGCGAGAAGAGCCACAGCTTCAACCATCTGGTGAAATGATCAATACCAACCAAGATATAGCAGTTTCCACCTGTAGTTTGAGGGAGAGGACCTATCACGTCCAAACTTATGGTGTGAAAAGGTTGATGAGGCGTTATAGGTTAATAATGATATCAGGTCTTGAAGCTGGTTTGTTTCTTACAGGTCAGGCATGCATCTAAGACTTTGGTTATGTTCTCCATGATTCCCTACCAATAGTACCGCTCTTTTATCCACTTGTAGGTTTTGCGTACTCCGCCATGTCCCATGATAGTGTGAGACTCTAAAATGACAGGGACACGCTAGGATGGCTGGAGATAGGGTAACCAATTTACTCCTACTTTTTTATATAATTTCCATTCTCTACTTTTGTGTTGCGGGAGTGATATGTAAGCATCTTCTGTACTGGTTAATCTTCATCAGCCCATGCGTCAGGAGTTATGAGGAGATCGTGTAAACTCTCAGCTTCACTATTGTCTAAGTGAAGAACAGCAAGCCGTGTTAATCATATAAATTCATGTGGCGCGTTCCTGCCCAATGTTCAATGGCCATATTGTAATGCTGGAGCTTCAGAACCCAGCGAGCCAACCGCCCTGTGGGATCCTTCATATTCTGCAACCACTTTAGAGAGGCGTGGTCAGTGATTACTTTGAAGGGAGTCCCATATAGGAAGGGACGGCAGTGTTTGATAGCAAGCAGGACAGCCAAAAACTACATCTCCATGACGCTGTAGTTACGCTCAGCTTTATAAAGCATCTACTGAATTAAGATATGGGATGATCAATTCCATTTTCATCCAGCTGGGCCAAGATAGCGCCAACAGCATAATTGGAAGCATCCGTAAACAACATAAAAGGCTTGCCATAGTCAGGGTGATGTAGTATGGGCCTTTTTTCAATATGCCTTCTAAGTCTCGAATGCGGCCTGTTGTTCAGCGCCCCAATAGAAGGGGGTGTTCTTGGCCAAGAGACGCACAAGGGGCTCACTAAGCTGGGCGAACTTAAGAATGTGCTGATGGTAATATCTTATCATGCACAAGAGTACTTGGATGTCATGAAGGGTTTTGGGAGCAGGCATCTTAGATATTTCTTTGACTTTACCTTGCAGAGGTTTTATCCCATCTTGGGATATGGAGTGCCCGAGAAAATCCAACTTCTTTTGGAAAAAAACATTTAGAGGACTTCAGCTTTATGTTAGAGTCCCACAAACGTTAAAACCTCTTTTAGGTGCGTGAGATGCTCGTTGAATGTCTTGGAGAAGACTGTGATGTCATCAAGGTAGACGAGCACACAGATCAGCTTAAGGTCCTGGAGAATATGATACATTGCCCGCTGAAATGTAGCAGGCGCATTGAACAACCCCTGAGGTAACTGAGTGGGTTGAAACAAACCCTCACTGCAGATAAGGGCGCACTTCCCCTGATTCTGCGGAGAAAGGTCCATCTGAGAATATCTGCTTGACAAATCCATGGCGGAGAAGTATTTAGACCCAGAGAGTTGGGCCAGAGCGTCATCAATGCGGGGGATATGGTAGCTGTCCTTCTTGGTAAGGGTACTCAGCTTATGGTAGACCATCACTACCTGATGACCTCTATTTTTCTTCTCTATCAATAGGAGCAGGGATGACCAAGGGCTTTGGGAAGGTACCTACAATCCAGCGTCCAACAGCTGTTTGAGCTCCGCCCGCATCTGTAGCTCCTCAACTTTGGATTTGTGGTAGCGTTTGGAGCAGATGGGCCGAACATCACCAATGTCAATGGTATGAGTCCAACCCTTCATGTGCCCATAGTAAGTATCAGATTTAGAGAAGATGTCGCTATAGTAATCTAGTAAGGTGGGGACTTTATCCAACTCAGCTGGTGTTAGTTCATCGGAGATTTGAACAGAGGGTAGGGTACACAAGGATTGGTTGGCGGGTAACCCCATATCCGCCATAGATCCAATACAGTGAACTTGCTTTGTTTCCTCAAGGGGAATTAACATACCCCTTCCGATCTTTTGATGCTTTTTTACAACCATATCCTTCTTGCTAAGATTTCCTAGCAGAAGGTTGATAGGTCGTTGATAGGCAGGGTCAAGTACATATGACAAAACTCTGGGCTCCAAATGACTAACTCCATCAATGCTAGTTAAGTGCAGTAAGAAGTTATGAGGGATTTTTAAGGTAATCTTAGTATCAACTACCATTTTTTCACCCGCTTTGATTACAACCTCTTCTGAAGCATAGAACGGGATACCCTTAAAGGCGTCCACTTATGAAGCAACATTTTTGTATGCCGTCCTGCCATGGTGTAATGTAATGTTAAGGAGGAAGAGGGAAACTCAACGGTGTAAGCATAGTCTTTTTTGTTAATCTCTTCATTGGTCAGAATCAATGGAACCTCATAGTTAAGCAAGGAGAGATAGCCCTGATTCCTGTTAATAACTTCTTCATATTTGAGTATAACTGGCTCCAATGAGTAAATAATAGGTATTATTTGTCAAAGCCACTGCCGGAGCTGCTAAGAGAAGCTTCCCAAAATGAATGGGCAGGGAAGAGTACTCCCCAATGGCGCGAGTATTGTTTGAACCTGAAGTTCCAAACTCTTGGGTATAGTTGAGGTCAGGAGACAGCTAAATTTTTAATAAGCTTGGATGACACAACGTTCACCGGGGACCCAGTGTCAAGGATAGCTTTAACCCGCACTCCATTAACAAAGACCTCCACTTTAGTTAAAGCACCACACAAGGAGATGGGAAGAGCAAGAACCTCTTTTAGATGAAGAGTGGAGGCAAGTCGTTTGGCCGTTTCAGGGTATTTCTCCTGGATAGTCTGTAAGGTATGAACGCATTGGGTAGATCAGAGACATGTGGCAATGAGCTGGTCAGAATCACTGGCAGTGTCAATAATCTCAAAATCTTTATCACCTGCCGCAGATAAGTTTGACGAGGGATATTATCCCAATTCAATCTCTCTGGGTTCAATTCAACAGGTATCTCCACTTCACCTGGGGATCTTAAAACATAATGACCAACATCTTCATCACCCCCTCAGACTCGTCTTCAGAGGGATTATTAATGCAGGTTAGGGAGCCCATAGGAGGTGTGGTAGGTTTAAAACTTCCCTTAAGGGGTGAAGGTCCTGGGGTTGCTCCTCCACTTTATTAACGTTTGGGTGAGGTGTTGTAATTATCACAGCCATAGTTTTGACCTTTGAGGTAGAGGGTTTTTGCTGCCTCATGGAGACAGGTTTCAAATTAGAGTTAATTGATTGAGAAGTTGATGGGGATAGCACCTTGGAGTGGGATGCTTTAACTTCAACAGCTATGGGTTGTTAGGTGGGTGTGTGCTTTTATAAACAGGCGGTGTAACTTGTGGAACCTGATAAAGTGGTTTGGGCTTAGGAGCAATTTTGGAACCACTTGGGAAAGCCACTGTAAGTCCTGGGGAACATCCTCTGGGTGTTGACTGGGCCATTTTCCCATTTTTGAGAAGGCACCAAAGAGGATGGCTGTACCCCTCGTTACTCAGGGTGGTCTCACTCACATAGTAGATGAGCGCTGGGTAACAGCTCTCCCACTTTGGATTCCGTTTCCAGTACCCACACTAACCTTGGCAGAACTGTTACAAGGAATCAGTGAAATCTGTGCTGAGATCGCCATAATAAAATCAATCTTAACCAATTCTAGTGGCAATCCGCCTGATGCTCAGATTTTAAATGGTCAAAGAGGTATGAAGACTGATCTATCGGCCAGAATGCTCAACAGTTGCAAATTGATTAACATGACGATGGGAAAAATCTCGCCCCTCCCAAATCTGGCAGACATCACCCCTTATGGGCAGCTTCCTGCTGACAAATAGGGTGTTGCGCCTGATGTAATGCCATTGACCAAATGAACAGCCCAGCAACTGAGCACGGGCAGGTTGGGCATACCAAACCTGTTCCAAACCAAATGGGCCCACCCCTATGTGGGGTGGCCTTGGGGATTCCCGCCGCTCATTGGGCTAAATGCTGTTGCACCAACCATCAAAAATGTAGTTGAGCTTTGGTTTAGGCATTTGAGGCCAAACTGACAGTGACTCAGCCCACCGCCAAATTTTGTGATGATAGTTCCCAAGGAACTAACCCTCCCATTCCCAAATAATTCACCGGTTAGGTCAAATTTAAGGGATTTGATCCCAGCTTTGTTTTCCCCCAAATTGACTACTATTTAATCAGTCGCATAGCACTGAGAAAATTGTTAGTCGATTTTTCTTTCCTAAATTTCCATTAAAAATTCTTCCTAAAAATTTAGTTTTTACATGTTAAAAAATTAAGCCACCTTAAAATTTTTTTCTTGTAACAATCACTTTAGTTACTACGATTCAATTCAAACAGCAAATTTGGATAATCACACACAGGAAAGATGGGCAACTCTATCAATAAAAACAATACAACATGGGCGAGCGTCGTGGCGAGTGGTGCACTTAATGGTGCAACTAAGGGCAAGAAACGCCCTGGAGGGGGACCAGGAACCCAAACTGCAAAGAAATCGCAAACTCAGACACCATCTGGGTTTATGGTATTCACTGTAAAGCACGCGCAATATATGTACATTCAGTTCAACCAACCATTATCAAAGGTGGAACATGGGATCAGACTCTTCCTTGGGGATGAGTCACCTACCCTGTGGGAGAAAACATGTGAGGCACAGCCCTCACTTTTCGCTCACGCGGTGTACGTAGCCACCAACAACATGGGCTGTGGCTGGATTGATATTGGTTTCAAAACAGCTGATGAAGCCAATGCTGCAGCAAAAGTCTGTGTGGAAATTGCCCTCCCCAAGGGCAAAAAAATTGTGCGCACCACGTGCACCAGATGGAACAAAGTAAAAACTTTGTTCATATCTTTTGACTCGCTCCCCACCAACCTTCCTTGTAAGGTAATCAAGGAGGAGCTCCGCAAAGGTCTCATGGCCTACGGAGAAATTCAGCAACTCAAATTACAGCAATTTCGCCTGATGCCCAACCTGTGCACAGGCAAAGCCATCGCTGTAATCAATTCCTTCCCAGAAGTGGAAGAGGACTTATCCAGAATTCCCCGCACAGCAGAATTTCACTTCAAAGATGGGGGCCAGTCAGTTGCATTCCAAGTTACACCGGAGCGCGCACCACCCATTTGCAACCACTGTGGCTCACTGGGCCACAAGGAACACGCATGCCCTGTGAAAGAGGGCTTAATGGAAAATGACTATTGTGAGGAAGCAATGGATGAAGATAATGAAAACTTCGCCAAAATGACTGACAGTCACCACCCATTCCTCTGGGGTGAAGATGGACTATACTCCATCGTGGACCCAGTTACAAGCAAACAACGTAAAGCGGCACAAAAAGCCTGCAAGTGAGCAGCGGCTGAAGTGGCGGCACACGCGGAGTCGCCATTAACCCTGGACAAATTGGGGAGAATATTTCAGATATTCACCAAACCAACCAATCAGAACAATATGCCCAGGTCGAAAATTTTCACAGTAACCTGACTGAGTCACAAAGCGACATCAGTCATGCACATATTGAGGAACAATGCAACCGCAATTTGGGCGAAAATGCGGTGCACAATTCACCAAAGCTGAACTTCAAAAATACAAAATCCAATCAACAATCTGCATCAAATCAACATGAGACCTGTGCAGGAAAAGTTGACACAAATGCAAAAAACTGAAATTCCATTGAATCATTGGGTCAGATCAAAGGAACCAACAATGGCAGTGAAAGAAAAGGAGTACAGACGCGGAGCATGGCCAAAATGAGCCGTGGTGGGATAGGGCCAGAGGGCCCTCCCAACCGCTCCTGAGGCGCCGCGGGCACCTCAGTGTCAATAGGGATGCTAAACATCGCGGGAGCCAGGGTTCATACGTCCCAAGCCAAAAAGCTAACATTCCTGCAAAACCCCTTGTAGACATCTTGGCCATCCAAGAAAACCACTGTATACAAGGGGAAGAAGAATCCTGGTCAACCAGGGTCGCACCATCACATTCAGTATGGACGTCTCACTGTGGGGTGATCGTCCAAAACAACAAAAATTTAAAATTATAAATTCGTCATCACACTTGCATGGTCAAATCTTGGTAGCAACAATCACGTGCCAAGAGGAAATAATCTCGATAGCATGTGTCTATGCACTGTGCAATGCAACTGAGAGAAAACAATTTTTTGAAAACATTCCTACTCTCACCCTCCCACCAGATACCATTATGTTAGGCGATTTCAACTGCTGGGATAACCCCAATACAGATTGATGGCCTAATCCCAGGGAATACCCACCTGGACACATTGAATTCCGCACAATGAAGGCATCTCTTGGCTTACAGGATGCTCTTCCCCTCAATTCACCACTCCTTCCCCACATGACGCGGCCCAACATATGCGAGGGAGCACTCATATCAATGAGTTGCATTGACCACATCCTCATCCCACAATCCCACCGATCAAGAATCTCCAAATTTATAACAAAAAAAGATCAATTTTTCTTACCACTGATTAGTTATGGTGCAGTTAATTCCAACCCAATTCCACACACAGATGTCGCCTTGGAGAAAGCTTCACCCAAAAAATATAAAATTGCCTGAGATATCCGACTGGGTTGATAACAAGGCTACAAACCCAGAATTCACAACCCCATTCACTTCGAATCCCATTGGAACATGGGAAAATTTCAAAAAGGATTTAATCAACAAAACCTTACATATTGCATCATGTAAGTACACCGAGGACATGGCCACAATCAAGTGTACCTTGGCGGAACTAGACCACCTGGAAATAAATACTCTGAGATCTGGCTATAGCCCTAACTGGGGATGCAAATGGGCAGAAATTTCTGCTAAACTTAGCAACCTCATCTTTGGACACCAACACAGAATCAAAGTATTGAACAAAGGTAAGTTCATAAAAGAAGGCGAAACCTGTTTGACATACTTTTTCTGCCAATTCCACTCCCGTGGAAACCAGACCACGTGCACACAAATCTGCAAGACCAACGGCACCGTGGCAACTGACCCTGAGGAGGTCAAGGTGGAAGTACACTGCTATTACACCAAATTATATTGTGAAACACCAACAGATTCACAAAAAAACTAAAGAATTTATACAAACTTCTGAGATACAAAGTACACCACTGAATTACAGTATAATATCCCTTATCACACGGGAGGAGCTTTGGGAAACAATTCGCGATGCACCACATAGGAAATGCCCAGGGCCTGATGGGATACCCTACTAATTTTACAAAAAAATTTCAACAAATTGCCCCCCTCCTATTGGCGTCTATGAACCAGAGCTTATTAGAAACACGCCTATTACCAGGAGGCCATGAATCCTACGTTATAACCTTGTATAAAAAGGGTGACAAGTTGGACCTGGCCAACTGGCGCCCAATTGCACTCTCCAACACTGACACAAAAATTCTAACAAAAATTCTAGCAGCTATATTAGGCGCAATTGCATCTGACGCCCTATCACCCAACCAGTTTGGGCTTATACCAGGGCGTTCAATCTGGAACAACATTCACCCTGTTGCAAACATTTGCCAATCCAAAGCAACTGGTGCCCTGGTCTTCTTGGATCAGGAAAAGGCGCATGACCGTGTTAGCTGGCCATACCTAAAAGAATGTCTACATGCCTTCAAACTCCCACCAAGATTCATAAAATGGGCGATGCTCCTAACAGAATCTGCAAACATGGCTGTATGCGGCCCTGGATTCCTAACAAATAAGATTAAACCACACAGAGGGCTCAAACAAGGGGATCCCCTCAGCCCACTGCTATACAATTTTAGCTTTGATCCACTCCTCCGAGTAACTGACTCACGTCTCATGGGGATAACTGCACAAGGACAACCAACAGTCAAGATACTGGCCTTTGCAGATGACTGCGTAGCAGGTATAGCAAACAATGAAGATGCCCGACAGCTGGAACACACTCTAGAGGAATACTCCAAGGTGAGCAATGCATCACTCAACAAGAGGAAGACAGAAATCATCCTCTTAAGCAGATACACAAACAATTGGGCCACAACATCAATATTTATATCAACACACGAAGAAAAAACCCAATCATTTTACCCTTTGCAACACCTCCCACCACCACTCCTGTCCGACACCTTGGAATCTGGCTAGAATCAGGGGGATATGCTAATGAGACAATGGAAAGTAACCTGTTACAACGGGTATCCAAACGCGTCGCCTCCCTCAAGGGAAGAACCCCAGGACTAACAGGACGAGTTACAGTTGCTAACTCGCTCATCCTCTCAATACTGTGGTACCAGGCCCACGCGATAGCCTTCTCACCTACCCTTATAACCTCAATCCGCGCGCTTATCCAGGGCTGGCTGTGGCCTGGCTCTCACCCTCCTATACGGATGGAAACACTATTTGGCCCACGATCAAGAGGAGGCATGGGACTAATAGATTTTGAGAGCCATGCCAATCAAATCCTAGGTACCTGGATAAAGGAAATTCTTGCTCCAGACCTCCCGCAACAACATTGGTCCAGAGCAGTAAGGACTAACTTTGCACAGGCGCTCAAATTAACCAACCCACATAGTCCACCCAGACTACTTTCATAACTTGCCAAGCACCCTACTGAAACAGGTCCGCATGGAACCTCCCCTCATTTAAAACATATCCTCCAAACTATCCGCCATATGGGATGAACCATAGAGAACATGGGTACTATACAGGGAAGGGGACGACCCAGCCCCCAATTCAAATAAAGAAACCTAGAAAACCACCCCCAGAGGGATATGCTCGCAACAACCCCAAGCATAGCTAGGATAGAATACCTAGTTATGTTGGACATTCCCTATGATTTAACCACACAGAAGGCAATGTGGAAAATGACTCACCACCCACTCCTATAGCCAAGGATAAGAGCAAACGCCTGGCGCTGTCTGAGAAGGACCTATAAGATGGCGGACCATTCCAACTCCCTCCACAAAACATATGCAGTATGTGGAGGGGAGGGATCCCTACATCACCGCCTAGAAACATGCCACCCAACCAAAGCTATATGGCAGGAAGTCGCACGCCTGCTCAAGATTCAAAACGAACAGGAAGGCTCGATATCAAAGAGTATCTTCGCGCTCCAGATCGAGTAACCAATCCCATCTACCCTCCATTCCCTAATAATACCCTTTGCAATGTGGACAATCCACACAATTGCATTAGATGCGTTCAAGGGCACGGTTCAACCATTCATGGGGTTATTAACAGATTCCATGTCCACTTACTGGAGCACTTCCAAGCCTGGCTCTATGGATATATGAGACCAAGGAAAAAAGCGCTCATAGAATCATGATTCCCACTCTGGTTCCTCCACACAGACCCTTTCCTTCACACCTGTTCCATAGCAGGGGAAACCCCCTCAGAGTAGTGCACCAACCTCCCATACCTGGCAGTCCCGCTGGCAACAGGGGTAGCTTGAGTACCCTGAGGTGCCTAATTTTATGTTTATCAGTTATTTCCTTAGTTCTATGTATATTCAGTAATGTCCGTCCCCTGGTCAGCTTACCTCTTTTAAATAAATAAAGTTAAGCCACCTTATCTGTCAACACTCTCGTACCCCTCAGGGTTAACAGCCATGTGCATATGGTACTTTATTTTGTGCCTATATGAAATTCTGGCTCACTGGAAGATATTGGTGGAACTCATTTCCATTTCCATATTCGTCATATCAGCAGCAGTGCCCCAGACATTCTGGTTTGCTGTTTGGATGCTCTGGCATCTGGACTGGCAGGCCAGTATAATTCTTACTTGCTGTCCGCCTGACATAATTGACCAACCATTTTTCTTAGCCATTTCCGACTTTCTCACGTGTATAGGCTCTGCAATGGTCCCTTCTTTCCAACTGAGCCAGGTTGTAAAGAAGATTATCTATGACCACATCAGACCAGCCACACTCGAGCCTCCAAAACCATACCCCATAGTTGCCGTGGCTATTTGCCCATTGGTTTCCTCAGATCCCACCACCATCTCTTTGGTATCACTGGATTCATCCACAACGACCAAAAAGAATACTACGCTTACTTCTTAGTTCCCATGAAGATTAGCATTGGTTCCCATCACGTCTCTTTTGAGGCCCTGGTGGACACTGGAGCCACAGGAAATTTTATGAGTGTTGAATTGGTGCAACAATTAAGACTAGAAATGAATGTGGGCTCCTCAGTGATGGTGGCCTCATCTGCTTATCAACCCTCATATGTTGTTCGCTGACCAGTACCTTTTTCAATTCACCAGTTCAGCTTCTGTGATCGCTTTTACAGCTATGCCAGACTTGGTGTTTCTGGTGATCTTAGGGGTGGTGGCGTCAACAACATGTGAAGATTCATTTAGAGTCTAATATGCTGTCGTTCACCAATGATCATTGGAGGAAAAATTCCCTTTGATTGACACCCTCAAGAAGACACAAGGAACTAGATCTATCACTACCATAGTCACTTCTGTGGGCATTCCGGCCAATTTCCCCAAAAACTTAATGCACTATCGGAGAATCTTCAATATGGAAAAGGTGGATCATCTGCCTAAACACACCAGGTACAATTGTGGGTTTTGAACAACCGTGGAGTTGAACATCAACTGTCCGCTGTATCCCCATACAGCGGAGGAAGAAGTTGCACTCAATACCTGGTTGGATGATATGTTGAAAAAAGGTTGGCTGTTCAAGGAAACCTCACCCGTCGCCTCCCCCATCATTTTTGCCAAAAAGTGGATAGTTCTCTCTGTCCCTGCATGGATTATGGCCATTTGAATAAAATAACAGTTACTGATCCCTACCCATTGCTCTGGAGCAGACAATCAGTCAGGCAATCGCCAAATCCCATGTGTTCTCTAAGCTGGATCTGGTGAACGCCTTCAACCAAATACAGGTAATGGAAGGGCAGAAATGGTTAACAGCAATCTGGATGAAGCGTGGCATTTTCCAATTTTGGGTAATACCTTTCGGGATGAAAAATGCTCTCACTACATTTCAACATATGATCAATAATGTACTGGGTGACCTCCAGTTCACCTGTGCTGTTGCATACATCAATGATATTCTGGTTCACTCCCCAACTCCTGAACAACATGCTATAAACTTGGAAGCAGTGGTGGTCGCCTTGCATAAGTCAGGGTTGTTTCTCAAACCATCCAAGTGTGAGTTTTATAAGGAGGCGGTCACCTTCCTTGGGAATCTGGTCCTTAAAGATGGCTTCGCAATCCATCCCAATAAGTTGGATGCTATTTTAGAAATGCCAACTCCAACTACCCAGAAACAACTATGGAGTTTCTTGAGAACCATCATTTTCTTAAAAAAGTTCTCCCCCGCACTCTCTCAGCTCACCGCCCCACTCCACCCACTCACAGGGAAGAACATACCTTTTTGTTGGACGGACAAATGCCAACAAGCATTCTAATCAATTAAAGAGGTGTTCATATCCCCTCCCATTTTAAAACACGTTGATCCCACCAAGCCATATATCATTGCATGCGACGCATCATCAGTAGCTGTTGGAGCAGTGTTGCTCCAGGAGAACGATGGTTTGGAACACCCAGTCGCCTACTTTTCCCAAAAGTTTACCTCCATGGAGCAGTCTTGGGCTATTTATGACAAGGAGTTTGCAGCTGTTGAATGGGCCTTAACTCATTGGAAGTACCTGTTACAGGGTGCTCGACATGAATTAACAATTTGCATGGATCACCAGGCCCTGTTGTACTTTAATAAACCCCAAAAATTGGCACTCCGGCAAGCCCAAACCTATTGGGACCTGTGCAGTTTTAACTTAAATACAAATTTGTTAAAGGTGCGCTCAATGTACTTCCCAATTTCCTAAGCCACAGCCCCGCCCACAGTTCCTTGGATATGGAGGAAGTGGATCTTGTTATTGTGATTCCTACCACCCAAATCTTGTCAATTGTTCCCCCTGTCATTTCTTCCGTCGCTCTGGCCCCCAACGCTCCATTAGTTGCTCAGGTCTTAGCCATTCAAACGGCCTTCCCTGAGGGCGTGGAGTTGATTGAGCAGTTATCTCATCAGAAGCATAAACACTCCCTATATTCACTGAAGAAGGGTCTTATTTATTTTAGATCTCGCGTTATGGTTCCCCCTTCTTTCTGAAGTGAGGTATTTTGCGCCCATCACGACCCCCCATGGTTGGTCATCCTGGTTCTAAGAAATGCATCAATTTGATCAAACAGACCTACAATTGGGCAGGTTTGACAAAAAAGTTCCGTCCTGGATCAACGATTGTGTTACTTGTGCTAGGGCCAAGTTGGACCACTCTGGAAAAAATGGCCTCCTGCATCCCTTACAGCAGGCGGAGGGTCCATGGACATCGGTGTCCATGGATTTTATTGTTGAGCTCCCCTGTTCTAATGGGTTCACAGCGGTGATGGTAGTGGTAGATCGATTTACAAAATTTTCCTCTTTATCCCCTGCACTTCCACAATTATGTCTAAAGAAACTTCCCACCTTTTCATATGCTATGTGTTTTTGATGTTTGGTCTCCCCCAGGAGATCATCAGAAACTGTGGTTCCCAGTTCACCGCGTGGTTTTTGAGTGAATTCCTATCAATCTTGAAAATATCTCCCTGTTGATCCATGGCATATCACCCTCATTATGATGGACAGACCAAGCGGGTTAATCAAGTCCTCGAACAGTACCTGCATTGCTATGCTGCAGCAGCGCAAGGTACTTGGGACGGTGACTTGCTCCTTGCTCAATTTGCTTACAATAATGGGACCCACGCGTCCATAGGGTTTTCCCCTTATGAAGCAATGTTGAGATATAATCCTTTGTTTTTGGTCAGACCGTGCTTGCAGCCAGAGGTTCAAGCAGCCGCGGACCACACTGCTCATATTAGATCAACTCAAGGCTTAGTGCGGGAACACCTCACCAAAGTTATAGATGACTACAAGCAGTTAGCAGATTGCAAGCGTCTTCCAGGTCACAAGTTTATGAAGGGTTCTTATGTTATGCTCAACACCTGTCACTTAAAAATCCAGGCTCCTTCCCGAAAATTCGCCAGCAAATGTTCAGGACCCCATTTGGTGGAGGAGGTATTGGGTAATGGGGCATTCTGACTGAAGCTCACCATGCATTGGAAGCAGCATCATGTTTTCCATGTTTCATAGCTGTCGCCCTTCAAGGGTACAATTCTCATGGAACTGGAACTGATTATCATCGATAATGAAGAGGAGGCTGAGGTAGAAACTATCCTGGCATCCCAGAAATCCCGACGTTCTGTACAATATCTTATGGCCTGGAAAGGGTATCTGGCCTATGAAAACAGTTGGGTCAAGGCGCTCAATTGTGCAAATTGCATGGACCTGGTTGATGCATTCCATCTATCTCACCCCAAAGCTCCCCATCCCCCCAAAAAGTCGCGACTATTATGGCAATCAAATTGGCCAAGGTGCACAAGAATGTGGCTCTTGTGCAGTTCCCCGGTGGTGGGGCCCTTCCCTTGGGAAAAGGAAAGGGTAATGTAAATTCCAGGGAATGTCCTCTGGGTGTTGAACGGGCCATTTTCCCATTTCTGAGTAAGAAGGCACTGAAGAGGATGGCTGTACCCCTCTTTACTCAGGGAGATCTCGCTCACATAGTAGATGAGCGCTAGGTAACAGCTCTCCCACTTCAGATCCCGTTTCCAGTACCCACACTAACCTCAGAAGAACTGTTGTGAGGAATCAGTGAGATATGCACCAAGATCGCCAAAATAAAATTGATCATAACCAATTTGAATGGCAATCCACCTGATGCTCAGATTTTAAATAGTCAAAAAGGTATAAAGACTAATCTATTGGCCGGAATGCCTGACAGTTGTGATTCAATTAACATGATGATGGGAAAAATCTCATTCCTTTCAAATCTGGCAGGCATCACCCCCAATGGGCAGCTTCCTGCTGACAAATCAGGCGTTGCACCTGATGCAATGCCATTGACCAAACAAATGGCCCAGCGACTGAGCATGGGTGGGTTGGGTGTCCCAAACCTGTTCCCAACCAAATGGGCCCACCCCTATGTGGGGTGGCCTTGGTTGATTCCGCAGCTCATTGGGCTAAATGCCGTTGCACCAACCATCAAAAATGTAGTTGAGCTTTGGTTCAGGCATTTGAGGTCAAAATGACAGCAACTCAGCCCACCGCCAAATTTTGCAATGACAGTTCCCAAGGAACTAACCCACCCATTACCAAATAATTCATCAGTTAGGTCAAATTTGAGGGACCCAATCCCGGCTTTGTTTTCCCCCAAATAGACTACTAATTAATCAGTCGCATCACACTGAGAAAATTGTTAGTCAATTTTTTTCCTAAATTTACATTAAAAATTCTTCCTAAAAATTTAGTTTTTACATGTTAAAAATTAAACCACCTTATCTGTCGACGTTCTTGTACCCCTTGGGGTTAACAGCCATGTGCATCTGGTACTTTATTTTGTGCCTATATGAAATTATGGCTCACTGGAAGATATTGGTGGAACTCCTTTCCATTTCCATATTTGTAATATCAATAGCAGTGCCCCAGGCATTCTGGTTTGCTGTTTGGATGCTCTGGCATCTGGACTGGCAGGCCAGTCTAATTCATACTTGATGTCCGCCTGACAGCCACTCTGAAGAAGAAGAAAAAGGCAAAGGAGCTATGGCTTTCACCAGCTGCGTCTCTTGAACTGAAGATGAAAGAGAGCACTGCCCCATCACCGCCATTACCAACTGATTATTATCATGTGATGAGGAGACGGTGGTTGATGGCAGCTCTGTAGGAGCCAGTTGCCAGAGGGAAACGGACTTAGTAGATGCTACATGGAGCAGCGTAGGATCTTGGCCATAGCTCCTTGTGTAGGGGCACACTCATAAATATCTGCAACTGCTAATAAAGCCTCCTTGATATCTCATACAGTTTTAAAAGTGCGCTTTACATAAGAGAGATGCATTGCCAAGGAGGGATGAGATGCTAAGCCAGCTAAGATAGCCGCAATTGCATCTTCAAGAGGAAGCATTTGTGCAAGCAACAAAGGTTGAGCTTTATTATAGAAGCGATCAACAAACGAGGTGATCAATTCTCCCTCTTGCAAATGAAGGCACATAAAGGCCTGTTTTTGCCACTGCAAACTTTGCTTAGAAACAAATTGATCAAGCAGTGCTTGCTTAACCTCTGCCCAAGTACTGAGGTTGACCATAGTGGGGACCATTCTTTCTTGTGCTATTCAATTTAAGCAGGGAAGAATGAACCAAGATTTTTGCTGGTCAGTGTCTCCTTCCATCATAGATTCATACACATATAGGAAGGAGGCAATACTGCCCTCACCAGGTATGAACTTGTCTCTCAGAGAAGGTTTTCTTATAGTAGGGCATTGTAGTGAGTGCTGTTCAAGCCGTTTAAGGCAAGACAGAGCACTAGCTAGCTGGAGTTCAATGGAGGCTAGCTGAGGGTTCATTTCCATCGTTTTTGTGGTGTACAGGATCCCCTGTAGTGAGCACCATTTGTTGGATTTTGGCTTAGGAAAAGGCTCGCTGGTGCTTTGGGCCTCAAATCCAACATCTAATTGAGGGGCCTCTCTCACCTCATGTTTGAAAATATACAAAATTAATAAAAAATAAAAAGATTTAATTTTAATAGCGTTTTATTGAGCGCCGCGTGGGGGTAAAAGAGAGTATCCATCTAATAAAATAAATAAAAGTATATAAAACATCAAGTCTGGACGTTCATATAGCTTGGGAAATTTCTGAATTTAATAAGCACTTTTAGCCTATTGAGGCTCAACAAACTCACATCTCTTTAATGAAATGAAATATGGAAATCACTATTGGCCAAAACGTACCCATGAGGTAATGACTTGATGTATTTCAGCCAATCCCCATCTGAGAAAATCTTTTCACCTTGGGGGACCTCTGCCATGCCTATAAAAGGGGTGGTTCCCACATAGGTGCTTGAATGGGATTAGATGATGACGGGGGCAAACCCTTCAATGGGTGCCCTGGAATAGGCCGTGAAGTCAGAGGAATCAGATTCCTGACTTTGTATTATTTAACCGATTAATTTTTGTAAAAGTGTTGCCCCAATTTGCAGAGTTCCACTGAGAGTCAGCCAGAGTCTTTTTGGCCAACTAAATCGGTATTATTAATAAATTTGATTTCCTTAATATTGTGGACTTGTAAATGTAGACATTCCCTCAATTTGGCCAATTTTCACCCACAACATTCTTCTTCTGAGGCCTGGGAGGCTTATGTCTGACAGGTGTCTTTGGATTCCTCCATAACATTTTCATAATAAAATAGGAATGAGAAGATTTTCCCTTCGTCTGGGACATACTTCTCTTTGAACAACAGTTTGAACGTGCACTTGGAGGTTAATGGCTGAATGACTTGAACTGTCACTGAGAAGAAGTTTTCACATAAATAGGAACTGATACCGCCGGAAGTTTGTAAGGGTGGAGGGCATCCCCTTCATTTTGTAAGGCGTTAAAATCTTCAATTATTGAGTTTACCCATTTATGGGCAGCACAAAGGGCTGCTTTAGTGGCAACAAGAGGGGTTAACTTCTAGATCTCGCTTTTGAGCTCACTAGTCACATTTTAAAGTTTGAGTTGGTGTTGCTCAAGGGCGGACTTCTTTGCTATATCCTGTACATCATAGCGGGTAACTTTTCTAGGAGATTAAGGCGTTCCTGATTTTAAGAGAGTTCTGATGCTGAATCATTATTGTTCATTGTAACAATAGTTGCACTGTGAACTCAGGGTAAACCTGGCAGGGAGCATCAGTTTTGTTGGGACTAAGGGGTTTTGACCACTTGTCCTATTTATTTTTAAGACCAGAAAGCCCTAAGTTCCTGGGTTCTGGACTATACGTAATTGCTTTCCTTGTCCAGAAAGTCTTTACTCAGGTTAACGTCCCTGGATTCATAAAATATTAACTATTGTTTTCTTCCCTTTTTAATTTAGAGGTAGGCCAATTTTAACCTAAAAGATGGCAAAAAGAGAGTAAAGTTTATTGCATAGAAACATCATTATATGGAAGGGGGTGGAAGGTGAGTCAGTAAGGGTGTACGGCTACCAACCTGAAGGTTGCAGGTTTGATTCCCACCCTTTGCACATCAATCGGGGTGCCAGCCAAAGGAAGCTATTGGCGATTAGTAGGTCTAATAACACAAAAACTTTACCCATGACGTAACCAAAAAACTTGAGTCCCAATCTGGAGGTGGAAAAACTTTCTTTGATGGAGTTGACCCTGTTCAGGTTTCATGTCATTTCTTTCTTTCTTTCTTTCTTTCTTTCTTTCTTTCTTTCTTTCTTTCTTTCTTTCTTTCTTTCTTTCTTTCTTTCTTTCTTTCTTTCTTTCTTTCTTTCTTTCTTTCTTTCTTTTGGTAATGCCTGTCCATCTGGTCGGCTTGCCTCAGTTAAATAAATATAATTATATGGAAGTTTTTCTCTGTCAATCTCTATAAATACTAAGCTAAGATCTATTTGCATTACAAATCAAGGATTCTGTAGAAGGTTGTTCATATCTTTCAAATGGGATTTGTTCGCCGCATAGATTGTGTTTGAACCTTGATATTAGGAAGTTTTGGGCGAGTAATATGGGATCACATTGGTTGGGGATGGTTCCCAATATCAAGAGGGCTGCAATTCTTGGGGGATTATCCCCAATAATGGTTTCAACTAATTTGAGTCTCAGGTTCGATTCCCAACATCTACCTCATCCAAATATCCAATTCAGGTAAGAATCTCAACAAATGTGTCAACTCAACAGATAAAATTGGCCTTAATATGGACATAGATCATCACAAGATCTATGAAACCACTGGCCCCCAGACTACGACTTCAGAAGGACCATATAGCGCAATCATGCTGTGTTTTAGCTCCTTAGTAATTTCTGCTCTTGCTATCATGTTCCCTAAGCAAAATAAAGACTTTATAATTGATGCCTCAAATATTAGGAAATATGAAATCAAAGCTAATTTTGAGGAGAATAATATTAGTTATTAGGACAAACAGTTCCACTATTTTATAAGGGAATGATGCAGCCCTAACAGCCCCAAAACAAGGTTTTTACCATTGTGTACAAGAATGGTATAGTGTCAATTGCTTACCAGTGATTATGTGGCCGTACTAAGCTGTAACTGTATAAATATTATAAATCTAGGGGTTTCCCATATGCGCTAACTGTGTATTGATCATTCCGCTGGGTCATTAAGTTATGAGAACTAAAATTACTTTAAAAATCTACCAAGAATTATATGACAAGATATTTTCACCATTTGATCAATCCTGTTTAAAGCTGGTCATTGCATCTGGGTTAATTATACCAGATCATGGCTAAATTCAGGTTCTTTTAGCTAACATTTACCCTAATTCTGTAATAGTTAAGCTACACCAGATAGTCACTTTCATTCATTTTACCTGGTTAAGAGTACTAAATATACAAAAGTTTAAAAATTTAGAGGAACCTGGGCTTGAGGATAGTGAGCATCAATCAATATGTTTGCTGATATTTTGAGAACACCCTTCAGGGTTGACGAAATATAAAAGGACCAAGCGCTGGCCTTGTTTGACAAATATAGTAGTATTTCTGCATTAGACGACTATGATTTGGGGTGTGCACATGATGTTTTTAACCAGGTTAATATTGGTAACCATCCGCTAATTAGCCTCCATCCTGTTTAGTATCAAAGGTGGCAGAAGTTGTTAATCAAAAAATTAAACAACTTGTAAACAGGGGAGATTAGTGCTCTCCAAGACTCCTTGGGCATTCCCAGTTTTGATTATTAGAAAAAGGATGGCTCAAATGAGTGGTAATAGCTTATTGAAAACTCAACAATACCACAAGATTATCCTTTACCCCATTTGATGATGCACTAGATAGATTGCGCGCATAATATTTCTCCAATATGGATTTAATATCCAACTATTGACATACTGAGCTGCTAAAAGAGGAACAGAAGAAGTGCGCTATGATCACAGCTCAGGCCTATACCAACCCACTAGGACACCGAATGAGCTGTGTAATGCCTAGCGACCTTCCAACAAGCTATGTATAGCATATTGATAGATCTAACAATCTCCTGCATGCTAGTATACTTGGACGACATAAATGTTTTTATACGAACGTTTATGGAGAATTTTCAGCGTCTTTAGGAAGATTTCCGCCAGTTAGAACAGGATAATCTGAAAATCAAACCTTGTAAGTGCAATTTCTTCCATAAGAAACTTGAATATCTGGGGCTTGCATTGACAAACAAGGCTAAGGCCTCAGTCCACTAATGTTGAACTATCAAAAAATATTATGACTAAGTAGCTAGCATGATATCAGATGTTTTATAGGAATTATTGGCTACTATCATCAATTCATGGTGAAATTTAATAAATAGGTAAGCTATTATCTCACTTCCTCAAGAATGTGGGATTATTTAAATGATGAGAAACTGTCAGCTAGCTTTTAATCAGCTAAGGCTTAGCTTAACCCAAGCACCAATATTGATGCTTCAGACTTTAATACCATGTCTTTTTATTCAGATGGGCATATCCCTCACCGCCATAGGGAGGAGTTGTTGCAGCTCAATAAGGATGGGGAAGAACAATACATCGCTCATTGTGGCTGGACTTTAGACATACATGAACGGAACTATAAAATTCCTGAAAAAAGAGTGCATGGCTATCATTTATGCGTGTAAAAATTTTGGGCTTACATCCATGGATTGAATTCTACTTTAGATAAAGGACCTTGCTTCTTTGCGCTGGTTGCAGAACCAGAAGGAGCCCAAAGGGCGGTTAACCAGATGTGCTTTATAATTATAAGGATATGATTTCAAGATTTAACACTGACCCAACGTCAAGCATTAAAATCAAAAATAAACTCTCCCAGTTGCCTACCATAGCTTTAATAGCTGATAAGTCTCATGATTATTTAACAAAAATGATTACTTAGCAATATGGCAATAAGCCTTTTTGGAATCAGGGTTATTTTTATGCTTGCAGGTGCTGATTCGCCCCTGATTTCAACAATATAGCAGGAGAAATAGTTATCTCAACTGCATAAATATATGAATTTTTTTACCACTATCTGAAATAGTAAAACTTGTAAGTTATAATAAAGTTTGGGTTTTATGGATTTTTATTGGGTTATGACAAGGGGATAAAAAGTGAACCCTCCCACAATTGCACTGCTTAGTATTTAAATGAACTCAAGGCTTGAAGTGAGATAGGTCAAATAATCCATTACTAGCTTTGAGCCTATTTAGGAAATATGAGGGTTCAACCTATTGGATCTCTCAAACATTGCCTTGCTTTATTGGAACAGCTGATGGAGGGTCGAGAGTAGGTAGGACAAGGCTTTGAGGCAACAATTTGATGTAATTGAGTCAATCACCACAGGCAAAAATAAATTCACCTGGTGTGACCCCCTCAAGGCCTATAAAAGGGCTTAGTCTTTGCGCTGGGGTTTGAAGTAAATTGGCTGTAGGACATGGGGAACCTCCAAATAGCTCCCCTTGTTTTGCTGGCAATTTGGTATAATCCTATCATTAATTGTAGGCCTGTTTAAGTGAGGAGTGGGAGTAATCACCTTACTCAGAGAGTCTTAATTCCACTGAGAATCGGATAGGCCTTTTGTACTTTTAAAATCAGAGCTATTCTCCTCTAAACTATTCTTATTTACTGGTCAAACAACCATTTTTTCGATAAGCCTATTGAGTTGCAACGCTCATTATACAAATAAGACAAAATACTATTTGGTGGAAGATATAAAAGTGTACAAGGCTATTAAAAACACTTTCTGTTTCCTAGGCCTACCAAGTGGATGGATTTGATACCACCACTCACAAGGCAACAAGGCACAGTCAATATAAAACTTTTGAACAACTACACTTTCATTATTATTGGGATTCCTTGTTATACAATATCCATGAGACTCTCAGCTGCTGCCACAAATGTCAAGCTGAAGCTCCCTATCAGGAAGCCACATCTTATCAACTGGTTGAACCCATTTCTCCTGGCACACCATCTCTATGGACGCTATGGAGCCCTTGGCCAATACTTTTGGTCAGTAAAAAATATATCATCGTGGCCATTGATCAACTAACCAAATGAATGGAGGCCAAAGCAGTCTGAGACTCAGGGTCCATGATGATGGCTAAATATATTTCAGAAGTTGTTACCTATCTGTACATATGCTCAGTTCTTTTGACAGACTTTGGAACTAATTTCACATCTCAAATGATCTCTAACCTTCATTAATTATGGGTATAAGATGGGTAATATATACGCCCTACCACCCCTGGGACCAACGGCACTGTTAAGAGGGTGAATGGTACACCGGTGGGGATTTTATGTAAGTTAGTTACAGGCAAAGCGTCTAATTGAGACCTTTTCTTGCTTTCCGCCATATTTTCTTATGATATTGTATATCATTCAGCCATGAGACACTTCCCATTTGCCTTACTTCATAGGAAGCAGCCTGCATTTCCCCTAACTTTTGTATTTATGTGTTACAGAAGAGAGTATGAATACCATTAGATATCTTTATAAGCTTGCACAAACCTTAATCCAGCTATAAATTCTGCTTACTCTAACGACTTTGCTCAGAAAATCAAGGCTAGAGCATGCAATAATAAATACCGCTGGACCTTTCCCTACTTTTGGCGTAGGGGAATTGGTCTTTTATCATGACAACTATGGCTTTGGACAGACAAGCAAACTTGCACATATTTGTAAAGGCCCATTTGATATCATAGAGATGAAATCTACAGATGTCTACACTATGAAGGATTCTAATAAAGACCATATTAGTAATCAAGTGCATGCTAAGTTCCTGAAGAAGCAATACACGCACTCTGGCACTATGGCCCCTAGTTATCAATACTCATCTGACACCAATTTTTTGTTACCTAATGTTTGGTTAAGTGGGGGGATGTTGCAAGGGGTTTTACCAACCATTTTTTAATGCAATTTTTATTCAATAATTATATAAAAACAAATAATTAGATATAGCATTAGATGACATAGGAGCTTTGAGCGCGCAGCCCTCAACTTTATAGATAATGTCAAAGTTGTACAAAATACTTTTGGTGCTTTTACCTCTGCGCCATGGATCTAAATATATGCTGGATCGAATCTCATAACCCCAAAAGTGAAAATTTTACTACCTTAATCTAATGGTCCCAATGGCTATTGGCCTAGGCGCTCATATCTGCTCAATTTATATATAGCCCTAACCTCTATCTCATCCCCCACGCTGGCATAAAATATTTTTCATGTGAATTCCATTTTTACTATGGCCACCCACCATAACCTCAGTTACAATTGGTTGATTGTGACTATAATGTAAGTACCCTGAGACCTAGAGGTGCATCCCCTTAGCCTGATTTAGGGAATTATTTCGTTAATCTACCATTTTTGGAGTGCTGATTGTTATACATAAAAATGCGCCAAAAGGAATGTTAGTGGAAGTGACATATCTCAGTGGGATTACAATGGTAGGGGATCTTTTTTCCTACGTTACTGAATAAAACGCAGCACAAAGAAAGAATATCAAAGCGAGTTGTCAAGCCTTTGGCAGTATTAGATACTACTGAGTAATATTTTATATCTCTAAAAAGATATCTCTTGCCAAAAAGGTCATTTTTGCAAGTATTTCTAAGGATTGTTTTCTAACGGTACCTTATAATTTTCAGCATAGTAACATGTGCATTTGAGATTGCCCCCTAAGCACCATTTTCAACAGAGGGTATGTCCCAAGTATGTAATTTTTCAGCAGCATTGCTCAGGGGCATTTCTTTTTGTTTAGAAGGGGTGGAAATGCCTATCCAGCCTGATAGATATGACGAAGACCCTTACGTTACCCTTTCCTTAAAAGCCTAGGTCTACTCTGCCCTTGAGAGCCTGGACTTGCATGTAGCTTTACGTGGCAAGGGGAGCTTGAAGGTGGTGATGCCTGTGGGTTCAGGGGTGCATGGAGTGTGGGTGCATCGGGTTTTTAGGTGTGGAAGTCTTTGATTAACTCTCAAAAGTTGGTGAAGTCTCTGGTGAAAATCCAGCTGTTCTCATATACTAGTTATAATTTCCAGGCCACCAAGGATGGATTCCAATGCTTGAACTTCCAGGTTTTTATGAATCCTTTACTTTAAATTCTGGCACTCTTATCTCTAATAGTTTTCCCTCAGTGGGGTTTTCACCTTCAAAAGGGAACGGAGCAGAGACGTGGAATACTGAGATATTTCATTAGGGGGAAGCTCTACGTGGAAGGACCCACTAGAAAGGACCTTGCTGATGGGGAATGGGACAGCTCTTTTCATAACAACTTATGGCATGGTACCTTGAGATAAAGATTCTTTGTGTTTATTATCACAAGATCACCAACCTGGTAGTTTGGAGCCAGGTGATCTTTACAGTTGGAAAAACGCTTGGCGTCTTATAGCGGCTTTTTCAGCTGCTTTGCGCTTTTTGGTTTATCTTGAGGATGTGTGATGCTAATTCATCTGCCACAGGGATGTTGGAGCGTATCTTAGGACCAATGGTAAGCTGGGTTGTAACCTAAGTTAGCATATAGCAATGAAATCCCTGTCAATGCATGGAGAGAGTTATTATCTGCAAACTGGGCTAGAGGGAGGTTGTACATCCATATGTTCTGAGAGGCAGTAGCATAGAAATGGAGGTATTATTTTCATGACTGGTTAGTCCTTTCTGTTTGTCCATCAACTGTGGGTGGTACACAGATGAATAACAGTGTTTAATTTTTAATTCCCAGCATAAGGTGTCTGTCAAAATTTGAGGATCAATTGCTTGTTTAATTAAAATCCTGAACGCTTAATCAGGATGAAGTTCAGCCAATGGATCCTCGATTTTTCAAGTGGCTTACAGTTTTAGAACTGTTTGGAAACTCCATAGGCATCCTCAAATAGTTTCAACTCTTCTGGCCAATTTTGGGCTGTATTTTCACTTCATAATTGGGAACTTCAGCTGATGCAGGCAAAGTTGCAAGCTGTGGATCCTGAGATCCCAGCTTGCTGACACTCTCCAAAAGTGACTTAAGATACAAATCAAATGAAGATATAAAAAAATAGACCTTTATTAAGACTAGATTATTTCATAATATTTTATTAGGCCAGGCGCCATATTTATACCACTGGGGCATCTCATGGCCACATTTGAGCATGCAATCTCAACAGATATCTTAACACCTCAGTTTGGCCCTTGAACTGATACATTTGAGACCTATTGTTAGTCTTATTGGTGGCAAAATACTCTCATATTTGAGAGGATTTTAGGGATGAAAATTGCAACAATGAGCGTACAAAATGGTCCTAGGAGCATCTCATAATGAGTTTCATCATACTGCTGATGAAATACACATTCTGAAGGATTTTGTGGTCAATTCAGATAAATGATGTACTCTTAATTGGGATGTTGGCAGGCCTCTCTTGATAGCACTAGGTACTCCCATTTGAGCAGTCCATGTGCAAGTACTATCATGCCAGTTAAGTGTATCAACATATAAAATGTTATTTAGGACCAGCTCCAAATATATTTTACCATACTGCTGATGTATAGACTCCCTAATTGGGATATCAACTGGCCCTCTCAATAGCACTAGGTACTCCCATTTGGGCAGTCCATGTACAAGTGCTATTATGCTGATTATGCATACTGACATAAAAATGTGCCCTAAGATAGGAAATTGAATACATTTTTCATTTGTTTGATTGTCCATGGGACTTTTAAATGTTAACTTCGGGTCAGTCCCAAATAATTTTGTATACTGAATTCTTAATATTGGTCCCAATTAATTGGGACTAGTTGCTGAGGTTTGGGGTAGCAATAATTGGCCCAACTGTGTGAATGTATTTGGCCTGAGCTACTAATAGAATAATTAATTGAATTGACATTGAGTTGATCAGCCCAGCTGAGTAGTTGCAGAGAAGGTTGGCCTTAATGTGCGGGGATATTTGGCAAGTTTTAGTAATATAATTAAATCCACGTTGCAATAATTGGCCTGAAAGGGTGGTTAGCAGAGTGGGCAAAACTGCTTCCACCCCTAGTGCAGGTTTTGAGTTTGAAACCTGTACTGGCTATAAACATTCTCAGTGTGGTATATTTGTCCCAAGGTCGACCCACCCCAAATAATATAAAAAAATAATTGGCCTGAGCCGTGTATTTGCAATAGGTTTAGTTAGATTAATAGTTTAAGCATTAGGAGGAAAAATCAACCCAATTTGTAGGTTGTCAAAGGGTTATTTTTTGAGTCAACCACAGAATCTGACAGTGTTCCAAGTTTTAGGTGAATTAAGGCCCTCTATAGCTCATAACTTCTTGGGGAACTTTGAACCTAGTGAAGACATTGGACATGATTAACTGGACCATTTACTCAGCTGTGGTTATCTGTAGGAAATGAATGATTATGTAATAACTTTTAAATTGGTCCAACACCATGATTACATCAAATGTGTGTGAGTTCAGCAGGCCTACAATGAAGTCTACCAATATCAAAATCCAAGGGCCCACTCCCTGTTGAAGAGGTGTAGGAGTCTGCTACTGACCGCCCTATCCAGTTTCTATTGTGCGCAGATGAGGCAGAGTTCTATTAAGGCATGTACTTCCTTTATTAATCTGTTTCAGTTGTATGCAAGTTCAATCAGGTCAATGCATTTTTTGCGCTGGGGTGCTTCATGGTCAGCAGGACATAATGTTTCCTTATGATCATGGTCATAAAGCTTCAGGTGCCCATACCCTTTCATGGAAGTAGATTACCCTCTTCTTTAAAGTGTAACATCTGGAGGGGACTTTCCCTGACCAGATCCTATCGCTAAGGGCTTGACTTTCTGGTATTTTGATTAAACATACAGCATGACCTCTAAGAGTGAGAGTTTGATATTAATTGTTAAGGTTGTTCTGAGAGTATTGGTTGGTGCAGGTTCAGTGGGGTTAGTATTCAGCTCAGGTGGGTGCCTGGCAAGGGTTTTCATCAGCTCGGGAGCAGAGGAAATAATGGCAATAGCTACCATACACTCTAAGGGATCTTATGCAAATTGCTCCAGTGGAACCACCATCACCAGTTTGGTATCCCCTGGATTGGGTCTGACCAATAGACTTCTGCTTAGGATGTTCAGTAGTATGTGCATTGGCCTTCAAACTTTTATTTAAAGTTAAAATCGAGAAGTTTAAGTGAATCCTTATTTTTGATGCTCCAGCTTCTAGGGCTTGTAGTAGTATGTCAGCAGCTTATGTTCCATGCATACTGTCACCATGTGCTTTTCTCCTTGAACCAAGTATTACCAGTGCATCAATGACCAAGCGATGACGGCCAATTCTTTGTCATAGGTTGCCCTTGAGCGTTTAGTGTCATGGAGCGTGACAATATTAATAAGATTGGCCAGGAACACACGGTGAATGACCACCCAGAACACCATCCAGAAGACCTCCAGTACAGCCATTCATATTGTGGAATGGAACAGTAGTAAGAAAGCTACAAGCACCAGCCAAAGATTTCCAAACTTAGAAATTATTGTCACTAAATGCCTGTCAAACTGCAAAAAATCTAAAATAAAATTTAATTCAAGGATCTTTTTATTAGAACTAAAGGGTGCAAAAGGAAGAAAATGGAGAGATAGGATAACATGTAAGGGGCTTCTACCTTATAAGCTCACCAAAAAATAGGGAATCAAAATAGTTGATATTAGGATTGACCTTTTTCCAGATGGCAGGCCTTCTAAGCTTGCTGAATAGGTCAACATGCTGTATTAATTTATTAAATTAATTATAATTATACTGAGGCAAGCCGACCAGGGGATGGGCATTACTGAGTATGTGTGGAAAACGAAGATATAAAAAATTTGGGCACCCCAGGGAGCTCAGGTTACCCCTGTGCCAGCGGGACTGCCAGGTATGGGGGTTAGTGCGCTACTCTGAGGGGGTTTCCCCGCTATGAAGCAGGTGTGAAGGAAGGGGTCTGTGCGGAGGAACCAAAGTGGGAACCATGATTCTATGAGCGCCTGTTGCCTTGGCCTCATATATCCATAGAGCCAGGCTTGGAAGTGCTCCAATAAGTGGAAGTGGAACCTGTTGATAACCCCATGGATGGTTGGGACCATGTCCTTGAACGCATCTAAGGCAATGGTGTGAATTGTCCACATTGCAATGGGTATCATTAGGGAGTGGAGGGTAAATGGGATTGGTGACTCAATCTGGAGTGCGAGGAGGCTCTTTGATATAGAAAATTCCTGCTCGTTTTGGAGCTTAAGCAGGCGCGCGACTTCCTGCCATATGGCTTTGGTTGGGGGGCATGTTTCTAGGCGGTGATGTAGGGAGCCCTCCCTCCACATACTGCGCAGGTTGCATAGAGGGAATTGGAGCAGTCCGCCATCTTATAGGTCCTTCTCAGACAGCACCAGGCGTTGGCTCTTACCCTCGGCTGTAGGAGTGGGTAATGTCATTCTCCACACTGTCTTCTGTGTGGTTAAGTCGTAGGGGATGTCCAACGCATTTAGGTATTTGTTTCTAGCAATGGTTGGGGTCGTAGCAAGCATTTCTCTCTGGGGGTGGTTTTCTGGATTTTTTAATTTGAAGTGGGGCTGGGTTTTCCCCTTTCCTGCACAGTGCCAGTGTTCTCTATGGTCCATCCCATGAAGCAGATGGTTCGGAGGATGCATTTGAAGTGAGGGGGTTCCATGCAGGCCCATTGCGGTAGGGTGTTTAGAAAGGTATAATATAGTCTGGGTGGGCTATGTGGGTTGATTAATTTGAGCGCTTGTGCGAAGTTAGTCCTCGCTGCCCTGGACCAGTGTTGTTGCGGGAGGTCTGGGGCAAGGACTTCCTTTATCCAGGTACCCATGATGTGGTTGGCGTGGCTTTCAAAATTTATTAGTCCCATGCCTCCGCTTGAGAGTGGGCCAAAGAGTGTTTCCATACATATAGGAGGATGGGATCTGGGCCACAGCCAGCCCTGGATGAGCGCGCAGATTAAAGTTATAAAGGTGGGTGAGAAGGCGATCGCGTGGGCAGGGTACCATAGTATTGGGAGGATGAGTGAGTTAGCAACTTTTACTCACCCTGTCAGTCCTGGGGATCTTCCCTTGAGGGAGGCGACGCAGTTAGATACCCGCTGTAGTAGGTTGCTTTCCATTGTTTCATTGGCATATCCACCTGTTTTCAGCCATATCTCAAGGTGGCGGACAGGAGTGGTGGTGGGAGGTGATGTGAAGGGTAAGATGAGTGGGTTTTTCCTTCTTATGGGGGTGTGAGGTTCTGGTGTTATAGCCCAGTTGTTAGTGTACTTGCCTAAGAGAATGATTTCTGTTTTCCTTTTGTTGAGTGATGCGTTGCTCACCATGGAGTATTCCTCTAGGGTGCGTTCTAGCTGTCGGGAATCATTGTTGTTAGCTATACCTGCCACACAGTCATCCGCAAAGGCCAGTATCTTGACTGTTGGATGACCTTGTGCAGTTATGCCCATGAGGCATGAGTCAGTTATGTGGACTAGTGGATTGAAACTGAGATTATAAAGCAGTGGGCTGAGGGGTCCCCTTGTTTGAGCCCTCAGTGTGGTGTGATCTTGTTAGTTAGGAAGCCAGGGCCGCATACAGCCATGGTTGCAGATTCTGTAAGGAGCATCGCCCAGTTTATGAATCTGGGTGGGAGTTTGAAAGCGTGTAGGCATTCCTTTAGGTATGGCCAACTAACGCGGTCATATGCCTTTTCCTGGTTTAAGAAGACCAGGTCTCCAGTTGCTTTGGACTGACATATGTTTGCAACAGGGTATATGTTGTTCTAGAATGAGCGCCCTGGTATAAACCCAAACTGGTTGGGTGACAGGACATTAGAGGTTATTGTGCCTAATCTGGCTGCTAAAATTTTTGTATCAATATTAGAAAGTGCGATTGGACACCAATTGGTCAGGTCCATTTTGTCACCCTTTTTATACAAGGTTATGACATATGATTCATGGCCACAAGGTAGGAGGCTTGTTTCCAGCAAGCACCGGTTCATAGATGCCAATAGGAGGGGGCAAATTTGCTGAAAATATTTTTTGTAAAATTTGTAGGGTATCCCATCAGGCCCTGAATATTTCCTACGTGGTGCGCCGCAGATTGTATCCCAAAGCTCCTACCATGTAATTAGATTTAGTATATTGTAGTCCGGCGGTGTGCTCGTATTCCAATGGTTTGTATAAAATTGTGATTTTTTGTGGGTCTGTCAACATATCATGGTATAATTTGGTGTAATAGCGGTGTACTTTCGCCTTGACCTCCTCAGGGTCAGTTGCCATGGTGCCATTGGTCTTGCGGACCTGTGTGCATGTGGACTGGTTGGCGCAGGAGTGGAATTGGCGGAAGAAATATGTTGAACATGTTTTGCCTTCCTTTATGAACTTACCTTTGTTCATTAATTCAATTCTTTGTTGGTGCTCGAAGATGAGGGTGTTTAGTTGGGTGGATATTTCCGCCCATTTGCTCCCCCAGTTGGGGCTATAACTGGATCTTGGGGTATTTAGCTCAAGGTGGTCCAGTTCCGCCAAGGTACGCCTGATTGTGGCTGTGTCAGAGGTGTTTTACATGTTGCGTGATGTTGGATTTTGTTAATTAGTTTCTTTTTGAAATTTGCCCAGGTTATGATGGGATCCAAAGTGAATGGGTCTGTGAATTATGGGTTCATGGCCTCATGTTCAAACCAGTTGGATATTTCAGGTAATTTTATGTGTTCTGGGTGTAGCTTTCTCCAGGGCGACACCTGCGTGTGGGTTTGGGTTGACAATAACTGTACCAAAACAAGTCGGTGGTCAAGAAATTGACTTTTTTTGTTGTAGATTTGGAAATTCTTGATTATTGGGATTGCGGAATGAGGATGTGATCAATGTGGCTTATTGATATGAGCGCTCCCTCGCTTATGTTGGGTCATGTCATGTGAGGAAGGAGTGGTGATCCGGGGGGAGGGCATCCTGTAGGCCAAGGGATGCCTTCATTGCACAGAATTTGATGTGTCCCGGTGGGTATCCCCTGGGGTTAGGCCATCGGTCCATGTTGGGGTTATCCCAGCAGTTAAAGTTGCCCAACAGGATGTTATCTGGTGGGAGGGTGAGTGTTGGAACAGTTTCTAGAAATTGTTTTTTCTTGGCTGCGGTGCATGGTGCATATATGCATGATATTGAGATTGTTTCCTCTTGGCATGTGATTATTGCTACCAGGACGCAGCCATGAAGGTATGACGAGGAATTTGTAATTTTTAATTTTTTGTTATTTCAGATGATCACCCCACAGTGAGATGTCCATACCAATTGTGATGGTGAGACCCTGGCTGACCAGGATCCTTCTTTCCCTTACAGACAGTGAGTTTCTTTAATGGCCAAGATGTCTACAAGGGGTTTTCGCAGGAAGTCCAGCTTTTTGGCTTGAGACGATTGAGCCCTGGCTCCCGCTATGTTTAGCATACCTATTGACACTGAGGTGCCCATGGCGCCTCAGGAGCGGTTGGGAGGGCCCTCTGGCCCTAACCCACCGCGGCTCATTTTGGCCATGCTCTGCGTCTATACTCCAACTCTCTCAGTGACAATGTTAGTTCCCCTGATCCGACCCAATTTTTTGTGGGAATTGCGGTTTTTGGAATTTGCATTATCTTTTACCGCATGTGTCTCATGATGGTTCAATGCAGGGTGCTGATTGGTTATCTGTGATTTTGGGGCTCGTATTTTGAGACTGTGCACCGCATTTTTCGCCCATATTGCCACTGAATTGTTCCTCAAAGTGTGAATGATTAATTTCGCTTGGTGACTCAGTCAAGTTGCTGTGAAAATTTTCAACCTGGGCATATTGTTCTGATTGGTTGGCTCAGTGTATATCGAAAATGTCCTCTTGAATTTATCTGGGGTTGATGGATGATTCCGCGTGTGCTGCCACCTCAGCTGCTGCCCACTTGCGGGCTTTTTGTGCTGCTTTGCATTGTTTATGTGTAACTGGGTCCACGATGGAGTAAAGTATATCTTCACCCCAGCGGAATGGGTGATGGCCATTGGACATTCTGGAGAAGGTTCCATTACTTTTATTCATGGCTTCCTCACAGTAGTCTGCTTCCATTAAGCCCTCCTTCACGGGGCATGCATGTTCCTTGTGTCCCAATGAACCTCAGTGGTTGCATATAGGCGGTGCACATTCCAGTGTAACTTGGAATGTGGATGACTGTTTCCCATCTGCAAAGTAAAACTCTGCTGTGCGGGGGATTCTTAATAAGTCATCTTCCACTTTGGAGAACGGGTTGATCATGGCAATAGCTTTGCCTGTGCACAGAGTTGGCATTAGGCAAAATCGTTGTAATTTGAGTTGCATAATTTCTCCATAGGCTACAAGCCCTTTGCGGAGCTCCTCCTCAATTACCTTACGAGGAAGGTTAGTAGGGAGCGAGTCAAATGAGATGAACAAAGTTTTCACTTTGTTCCATATGGTGCATGCGGTGCACACTATTTTTTGCCCTCAGGCAGGGCAATTTCGATGCAGACTTTTGCTGCGGCATCTGCTTCTTCAACTGTTTTGAGACCAATATCATTCAAGCTGCAGCCCATGTTGTTGGTGGCAACATATACCGCGTGGGGGAAAAAGGGAGGGCTGTGCCTCGCATGTTTTCTCCCACAGGGTCAGGGACTCATCCCCCAAGGAAGAGTCAGAGCCCATGTTCCACCTTTGAAAGGGGTTGGTTACATTGGATGTACATGTATTGAACTTGTTTTTATAGTAAATACCATAAACCTGGATGGTATCTGAGTTTGTGGTTTCTTGGCGGCTTGGGTTCCTGATCCCCCTCCAGGGCGTTTCTTGACCTTGGGTGAACCATTTTGCGCACCTCTTGATGTGCCACTCGCCCAGGTTGTATTAGATTTATTATTAAAATCGCCCATCTCTCCTGTGTGATTATCAAAAATTGCTGTTCAAATCAAATCGTAGTAGCTAAAGTGATTGTTCTAGGAAAGAAAATCTTATTAAATTAATTATGATATTGGATTTATAGTCCTTTATTAGAATATAAACTAGTACTATAGTACTAGGAAAGTATCCTATATCAGGGCTAATTAAGTATCAAGGGTATTAGATAAATTAAAGATAGGATATATCAGGATAAACAAGAAACATACAAATCAGGTTACAAAATCAAAAAATCCTCATCTGTGGATCAATAGATCAGTTCAGATTTGTTAAATAAATTTTTAGTTTATTTAACCAAGGTAAGTCAACCAGGGGACGGACATTACCGAACTAAAACTAAAATCATAATAAAAATCAATGATTCAAACAAAATGCTCAAAATGGATGGATCACTTGAATCATACTTAACAAAATCCAACCAGGTGGGTAGCGAATACTGCCATCTCTCCATGGTGGAGGGGGAGGAGGGATCGGGGGGCTTGTCTTCAGCTGCATCCATCTCATTCCAGAGTAGGATGCGTGTTAAGGCAGGTAGTAGGGGTGTGGGGGCATCGGCGGTATGGGGTTCAATATCTCTGATGACTGGAATTTCTGAATAGTTGTTAGCCATCATAATGCCAATGATGTATTTGGCCAAAGCGTCTTCAGCTTTGAGGTGGGCGTCTGGGTATTCAAAAAATGTGGCAATGTTGGTTTGGGTTATTTTTGCTTTCAGATCCTGTGCTACTATTACCACGTTCTGGATGGCTTCAGTGACATTATTGTGTAAAATTTTCATGTTGATCTTACTTTGTGCAGTAAGATCTATGGGGATAACGGGAGGTGGAATTCCTCCTGCGAGTGCAGCCACAGATTTGACAGCAGCTTTGCAGAGTGGACGGCAATCTGGTGTGGCGGCTGCTTCTACTGCAAGCTGGTGGTCGCTGTAGAACAGTTTTGCATTGGGTTGTGGGACATATTTCTAAGGTGGGAATCTTACATCCCATACTGTGTTACAGAGCCACTCAACTTGCAGCAATGGTTCTTTAATGGCGTTACTAATTTGTTGATTTCATCCAATAATTCCCATGGGTTTTGGTTGAATTGGATAGGGGAATCAGCATACAGTTGAGGTTTGATTCATTTGTGGATGCATGGGATCTAACTGGGATCCAATCCAATGTTTGATTGGATTATTTATGGCATTGGGGTGGGGAGGAGGCTGATTTGTGGCTGTAGGTGCAGCTGCAGCAACAGGCTTTGGGGGTGGAGGAGGTATGATTGTGCCCCATACCTGAAATCGTACAGGGTGGGCATCAGATTTGAGGTCAGCAGATGAGTCATCCAATCTGTCTGATGTAGTTGATTAGGGGCATTTGCATTTTGATTGATCTAACTTGAAACATGATGGACAGATCATCCGCCCGCCCTCGACGTGGGCTCAAAACAGATGGTCAGGTACTGAGGGAATAACGGTGCACAGCGGAATTGCCACCACAATTTTACCAAATTCAGGGCTTATAATGGCATATGCCGAGGTCCAGCAAGTCATGTGGCCCCATTTGGGACCACAAATTGTAGGATGGGGTTGGAGCCATAGGCTGCCAAACTGGCCATCAGCTCCTGATGGAGCACTTCAGGGGGAGGTGGGTGGGCAGGCCAGCAAACTGGACCACCAAAGTGGTGTCCACTGGGAGCTGAGTCCAAGTTGTGGGGAGAGGGGTGCCCTGGAATACCAGGGGCACAGTTGCTGCAGTGGCTGCATCAGCTTCACAGGGGAAGCTAAGATCAAAGTACCCCTTGTTGGGGCAGAAATCAATAAATCCGGCGGGTATCATCACCACCTGTGCCATTTTAATAATGGCTTAGTCATGGTATGGGAATAGTTTCCCATATTTGACCCTTAGGCCATAGTGCATGTTGCTCCAGGGGAGCACTAGAGGGCAGCGTGGTACCGCTTGGGTACAAGCAAGGTGGGCGTCCAGGTCCTTGGGCAGAACGAATCAGCCCATGGGTTTGGAATGACTGGGTGAACCAGTCCTAGCGCGTTTTCCTGCCAGATGGAAAATGGCGGGGGAGTTTCGCCGCTGCCCCACACCTGGAGCAGCCAGCAGAGAATCTGATGACATCGGAGTAAAACTACTATGGGCAAATACAAATTGTCTTTATTTAAATTCATGTAATTTGGCTCAGAAAGTTACGCTGAGCGGAAAGAGAGTACTAAATTATTAGTTCATAATTCTAGTGTACTTATTGGGAACCGCCTGTTGCTTAATAATAACAAATTCATACCTAATGAAATAGGTTTAATAATACTATATATAGATAAATATTAAAGATTATTGGTATTAGATATAACCATATAATTAATACCAAGTCTAGGTTTCACCCTTAATAGGGTAAATTCTGACAGTTGCGTTTCTTTCAGGAATAAATATGCAATTTGACTATAAAAAATCGACCTTTTAAACTCTTTACAACGCCAGATTGATCTCAGCCTGGCCAACCAACTTAGGCTTGAATTTTGCCACCAAAATTCCCTCCCAGCACAATTCCGCTCAGAAAACTGGCAGCGCTTTGGCCAGTGGGCGACTTATGTGCCCATGGCCAGGCCACAGATAGCCAGTCCCATTGTGTAAGGAAAGGTTTTATTTTGCCCATAACTATCAAGAATGGTCGCATGACTACCAGTGACAAACGAGAATGGCGTTTAGGGATTTCCATTCCCAAAACTGAATTAATCAATTTATTTTGCCAATATTAATTAAATTTATCAGAGGAACTTGAGCTAATGGAACTAACCCCTTGTGAGTGGGAATCGCCACTGACCCTCTGCTGGTGATGGCCCTTGGATGTCACCGCTTCCTCACACACCCCAAGTTTTTCTGGACCAACTCATGGGTGGTTGGCATGAGATAAATAATGCGATTCTCAAGGGGCGCGTCATCACCCACCTCTCATCTACCACATGGGCCAAGTCACCTATGGTAATAAGAGGGACAGATACTTGCTTCCTCACCTTCTTGGTGATTACAGGAATGCCTCCTGATTAAATCACAGAGGTTCTCCACAAGACTTACAGTCAGGGCCTATAAATCTCTGGGAGAAGTATGCCAATAAGTGCTCCCATCCAACATGATCCTGCAGTGGGATGGCTCCTACAGCTGATCTGGAGGCGTCACATGATATGGTGAATGTTTTGTCTTCGTCAGCGTGGTGCAGTACTGGAGATATAGTGAGAACCTCTCTAATGGTGTTAAATGTCCATTGGCATCTTTTGACCACAAATGGCAGGTGTTTGCCTATAAGAGAGTGGATTGGGCAACCAGTTTTGAGATTGATGGAGAGAATTTAAGAGAAAAAGGCTTATCCTAGGAAGCTGTGCAGCTGCCTTTAGTTGGTATGGGTAGACCATGGCCTTATTTATTCCAGCTTGGAGGGAGCTATAAAATGACCATCCTTGAGCACTAGGTTCTCTAGGAACTTTACTTTATCCTTGAATACTCACATTAAGAGGGATTCACATGCAGACCTGCCTTCTGTAAAGGGGCTTCAACAGCTGCTAAGTCCTTCTCGTGATTTTATGATGTGGGGGTAGTGGACCAGAATGTCATTTATGTATGCTATTTTGAATTTAAATCAGAGGGCTCCCAGCGCATGGTCAATGACCCTTTAGAACATGGTGAGGCGTTTTTGAGTCCAAATGGCGTGGCCTTGAACTGGTATTTGACATGGTGGATATGAATTACTGTGAGACATTCTTATCCTTCTTTTACTCTGATTTTGTGCAATCCATTCCCCAGGTCGAATTCTGAGAACACCTTAGACTTTGCGATTGCTTAGGATATGGTGGCCTCAAGCAGTAAAGGGTAGGGGTCAGAAACAGTGACATTGTTTAGGTGAACATGATACAGCACAAGGGTGTAAGGTACTATCCAGTTTTGGGTGAACACCACTGGATATAATTCTGGCGTTGTTTTTATTAACGATTCCTTAGCTAGCATCTTATCAATCCATGGTCTTCAGAGCTTGATATTTGGCGATGGTGTAGGGATAGAGCGGACAGTTAATCTTATTGAGATCCACAATCAGAAGGAAATCTTAATAAAACTTAAGTTGGGGTGGTAGGTGATTTGCGTCATCATTGTCAAAAATCTCCTAATAAGGCTCAAGGATTCAGGGCAATGTGGGCAGTTCTGGGATAGCATTGTAGGGGGTGTATTAAACAGTCTTTGTAATGGCGTTGCCTACCATCAGGGTGGAAAGCAGGGGGATTACACTATTATGGTTAAAGGAGGTGAAAGTGAGAGTGTTCCATTTAGGGTTGATGGATAACAGCTGCTGGGCCACCAACCCACACCCAATATGATAGGATAAGAAAAGTCTGGTATCGCTGAGAAATTGAATGGAAGTGGTGTCCATAGGCCAAGAATTTTACCAGCTCATAAAGGGGCAGTGTAATCATCAGTATGAGAGAGGATCCCATGAAAGCAGCCCCCATAGTAACCATTAGGTCTAGTGCCTAGGTCACATTGAGGTCAATTAAGTTACCAGATGCACCAGTATCCAATAGGATGTTTATAAGCGCTCATATTGATCCTAATGTATGATCTATGGCAAACAATAAGTAGGTGAAATCATATAAATTGAAACTATCAATGGCACATACATCATGTTTGATATCTATGTACATGGCTGACTTGTCTTGGTATCAGGATTTCATTAGGATTGGGAGTACATTGCTGTCGCTCAGGCGTAGGATAGAGGAGTGAATTGGGGTCAGGTGAATCATCAATGGGCGTACGTGGTTAAAATTTTTGATGTTCATATTTCAGCGGTATTCCTCTTTAATTCATTATATCATTTTGAGCTAGTAAGGGGAAACTGTAGGGGCCTTTGGGTTAACTAAGATGAAAGCATACTCAGGGCCCATTTTTCATGTTGCCTATGAGATTCGTGAAGTTGGTCTCTTTAGAGTCAGTCTGCACTACCAGAATACTGGGGGAGCTGTGCAGAATGTCACAACGCCCACTTGATTTTAGAGATGAAAGGCCATTACATGCGGAATCTGAGTGCATTTTCTGAGTCATGGAGGAAGGTGGTACCAACTCAGTTATTACGCTGAATTGGGACTAAGTGGGGGCAAAGGGGGTGAGGACAAATACTGATGGTGTCTGGAGGTAGGTCATTTGGTGGTACTTATCTGATGGGTTGAACTCCGATGCACCATCAGTGGTCCAGTACAATTCCTCATCTTCACATATTGATGACTTCTCCACATCCACCAGAACAAGCATGCCTTTGTTGTGGGTGAGTGGGGGTGGTTTATTAGTCCAGTGGTAGGGTCTCAGTGGGCCATTTTCCTTTTCCATCTATACCCAGAGTGAGCCTCAATTGTTGAGCCAGACTGTAAGCTCCCACCAGGGTCTGGGGTCCATTATATCATGCCACATGTGAGCTCGCCCTGTGGTTGAAAGAGGCTAGAAGGCAGCAATGGCAATATCCTTCAGGAGCTTAAAAAAGTCAATGATCTGTCTGAATGCTTTGACGTGATTGTTAAAACTCAGGGCGAGGGCCCACTGGAGGAATAGGTAGTAGAAAAATTGGGTTCTCAAGTATGGGGTAGCCATCATTGACAATACAATCGTGAATAGAGGGGAGCCTCACCTAGATGGAAATTCTGGTAGAGTACTGTACGATCATTCGTTTTTGCTTCTTTGTAGCTCATCAAGTAGGCCAGCAATTGCTGTTCCTCGGAGATCTCCATGTTGTCTATTAAGGTGGCTCTCAAATGAAGTTTAGCCAATAACCCTAGTACCTGACAGGCTATCTCATCTGAGGGGCAGGAGGTGGACCCAACACCTTCACATTGCAAGATTGAGAGTTTGAGAGGGGGAGGTCAGTTGAGCTTCATGGGATATGAGCACTTGTTAATGGTTCTGATTAGCATAATCCATGATCAGCATGTCAAGAAAGCGTGTATGAGGCTGTATAGACTTCTTTTAGCTGTTATTGGCCCATTAATAAAAGGTCTCTGGCCATTGAAATCACCACTGTATTAAGTGGCTGGGTTATTATATCAGACATATGGCGTGCTAAGTAAAGACTTGGATTCCATTGGTGGTAATCCAATACCCATGATATCATCCATAGTCTTCATGGCATTATCATTCTGAGAATGCGAAAGTAGGATTTACTGGGGAAAAGGTGCGGAAAGTATTGGTTGACAATCATTAATCCTGTACCAACTATTGGGCTGAGAACTGGCACTAATTTTGCTTATGCCTCCTGAGCTGTAGGGGAACCAATTGATTCAGATAGGGGAGCTCATTTCATTCATTCTGGTTTGAGTTTGGAGTCAAGGTGTAAGTCTAGGGGAGCAATTTCTGCAGCTGAATCGGGAACTAAACCCATTTCAAACTAAGAAAGGGAAGAAGCTGGCCGCCTTCTCCTCATCACCATGTGTGATCTAGCCCATGTGGTAGATGATAGGTGGGTGATGGCGTATCCCTTAAGTGTCACGTCGTTTTCCTCCATGCTAACGCACATGAGTTGTTACAGCGGATATAAGGTGTTTGTGGGAAGTAGTGACAATTGGGGATCTCCGCTAGCAGAGGGGTACCAGCAATTCTCCTTCTCAAAAGGTTTTAGGCAGTTTGAATTCCAACGATGTAATTAAATTGGGTTCTGCTAAGAGAAAATCAAGTAAACCGGTTTCTGGCATGGAAATCACCATCCACTGTGACTCATCATCACCAGTAATTGTGAGCCCATCCCTGATAGGTATGGGCGCATCAAACCCTTCCTGACTCAGTAGGATCAGCCTTATATAGCCTGGCTGTGGGCACCCCTAGTTGCCAACCAAAAATTGAAGATAATCCATCAAGCAAAATTTTGGCAGAAGGGGAAAGTTGGTGGCAAGGTTTGAGCATGATTCAGCTGGCCAGGCCAAGATTAATCCAGAGTCACAAGATTTCAGGAAATAAATTTGGGCTTAATCAAAATTGAAACTCTATTTCTGATGGTGAATGTCATCGCTTGGGTCCCCATTTTTGGTTGGTGAGCCTTATAAGGTGGGAAATCCTGACAGGTTCTGCTGTTTCTCCATTTTTCTCCCTTCACATCATTTTAGTTTCAACTAAATTATTTTCAAAAAACGTCCAAATTTATTTGTAAGTTCTAGAGTGCTATTTAACAGTTAGTGGAAACGATTTCAAACTTGGGAATCCCTGGTTAGTCCTCGTGGCTGTCCTTTTCATTTTTATTCATCTATATGGATGGCTGTACCTCAGGTATTCTGGCTGGGGTTCTGAGTGTTCATTCACCTGGAGTTCCAGGCCAGGTTTAATTTATTTTCAGAATGCTTTATGACACAGGGCTGATCTGCGTGCACACTTGGTAGTGAGGGGGAGTCAGAAAATCACCAGTTTTAAATCTTCCAGCATAATTGTCAGGGTTCTGATCTTTTGTGATATTCTATATATTGGGTCTTGAGAGTGTTAGGTCATTTTAATTAAATTAGCTTAATGTCTAGGATGAGGATCATTGCACACATATCCTTGGGCGGAAAGTTGAATGAAAAGTTCCACAGGGTGGGTCCCATGGTTCCCTCTGTTGAGTGAGGTCAGCACTAAAACCTGCAAGAAGACATCAACTGCTATTATGGATAACAGCAAATGGGGACCTTCCATTGGTCATGGCAATTTCATCAGGGGGACATAATGTTTTAAATTTAATAAAAATTAAAAGTTGGTCTTAATAATTTTGTCAAGAAAACGGTTTTTTTGGAAAGTACAAATTAAAACAGCACTCTATTGTAGGAAGAGCGCAGGGTATTTATAGTGTAAAACAGGGTGGGGGGATTGTGTACTTTTATGACAACAGAATGGCTTCCAAATATCCAAGGACATTGGAATTTGTCCATTGCTACTTTTTACCAAGTTGTCCATTGTTCTCTAAGCCTCTGGAATTAAATACAGAGAATGATTCATCTTATGCTTTACCTTGGGAATTCTTTGCAACTTTTTTGAGTGTACAAATTGCCCTTATTTCCTTAGAGATTATTTATTCTGCTATGGTTTTTGAAAAGTTGCATCCAAGGGATATTTGATGCATTTGTTCAGGGACTTTCCTTTTAATTAGGTGTGGCAACCTTGCCCTTCTGGGTATTCAGTCATGATTGGGTGGAACTGGTGCATGCTTCTTTGCATATGTCCCCTTTTAATGAGGTATTCCTGTTGAATTCCATGATGTTGGGGGGGGGTTGGGGAGCCCACTGGCTTGAAGTTGGGACTAGTGTATTCTGAGGGGGTGGCAGCCACCCATTTCTCATGATGGTATGCCCCAAACCTATATTTTCCAGCGGCAATGCTTAGGGGGCATTAATCTTCTTTGATTAAGGGGTCCAAGTGCCTATCTAGCCTGATAGCTATGGCGGAGACCCTTACAGAACTCACCCAATGCACAAATCAGACAAAAAAATAGGTGAATATTTTATGACTTGGTGATGAACTTAGCCCATTTATGGGTTCATCTGCAATTTAGACCACTCTATCTTACAACAATGAGATCACCAAATTTTGGCAAGCCAGCGGCAATTATCACAGTTAGGCTTCGCCCTAACAGGTGTGAAGCCTCGACCTTGGGCTTTAGATACATTTATTTATTTAGGCGATTTTTTTTTTAGTACTAGATGGTCCCAACTTCCTTTCTTCTTTTTTTTTTTTTTTTTTTTTTTTTTTTCTTTTTTATTTAGGCGATTTTAATAATGTTTATTACTAATCTAACAGTTGCTATTTTATCAGAATTAATGCCGAAAATATTCAACTAAGATTATCTAACATCAAACAGTCAATAGTGCCAAATAGATAGTTAAATGAATTTGGGATTAATTGCCCTGTTAATTCTCTACTGGCCAATAAGATAGGGAAGAAGGATTGAGCTGAGATGCTATTCAAACTGATATTAGGCCTGAAGATTTATTCAGTATTTAAAAACAAACCCACCTCATTATTTACCTCACGCCACCTATCATGAATTTTGTCACCTATTTCACCTCTCTATTTATTGGCTTTCCTACGGCAGATAATGGAAACCACTTAACTGTGTTACCATTATCTCAGTACAGCTCTCAAAGATAAATACTGAGCTACTCCAACCCTGATCTAAACTGTGCCTTTACATCCTACTTTCCAAACCTACTTCCATCCTTGCATGTGGTATGCACCTACCTCTCCTCGTCTGGATTATCCCCTCCTTTGCTTATTTTATTCTTAGTTCTATTCTGGTACTATTTAAAATAACATTTATTTCTCAATAAAGTACACTTAATCTAATTGTCTTTTATCATTATATTTTACTAGTTTATCTAGAGATTGCCTGCATTTTAAGCAGAAATTTTTTAAAATTTCTAGTTGAGATTTTTCTTAATGACGTTGATTTCATTGAGAAATTTCCTAGCGTTGACTAGAGATCTTTCCTGTTCAAGTGAACAGAGATTGCCTCAATGACGCAGAGTCAGCTGAGATATTGGTTTAGGGAAAAAGTAACCTAAGAGATTCCGCTGGAACTAACTATAACTAATAATTGTGTAGCCTTCAAAGGACCTGACCTTTGAAAATCAACAAAAATAAAAAATTTATGCTACTTGCCAGGTCCTTTCCAAAGGCTACCTGGGGAAGATATACCTTCAAAATGGACAATAAAATAATAAGAAGATGACTGTACACCAAATGGTCCACTTAATAAATAAAATTCACCATTTTACTAATATAATTGACCATGCCCAGTCTTATGAAGAATTGCTGGATGAAGTGAACTACCATCTTGCCTGGTTACCAAATTGCCTGAATAGATTTTCTCAACTAAAGATAACATATGTTAATTGAACATCTGTCTATCAGAGGATTGAACAAGACATCACTGAAAAAGATGTTGATCTAAAAATAGTCCTTAAATTAGGAAATGAAGCTAAAGTCACACCTCAGTATATTCAAATCGTTATGACATTTTACCACTGTAGAAGCAAATACAACAATTATAATATGAACAGGAAAAATCTAATGCTATTTTTTAAGGATAAAATTAGTTTTATCCAGCAAAGTGCCTCAGCGCCATCTCCAGTTTCCTTTACTGAAGAGCCCTGAGAAGAACTTAGCCTTACTTCAGCTGACAAATAGGATATTAACAATGTCAAAGTTCAAAAAATTTTAGTTTAAATTTGTAGCTGAGCTGTAACCATTTGATGAGCCAAATAGATTTCCTAATGTTCCTCGCTGCTTTAACACTAAAATTGAAGCAACTAGTTTTGAATATTTCAGCGCCCTGTACGTTCCTCTGCAGTGATGCTCCTCATTGTTCCAACGCTGAAAATAGAATAACTAACCTGAATGCCTCAACATTTTTTCTGTCTCCTCACGCCGAGGCTCCTCGCTGCCCTGACACCAAAATCAAAGCCAGAAAAACCTGATAATAAAAGCATGATTTTAATTTTGAGGCTGCACTGGAACCTCTTGACAAACCAAATGAAACAGCCAACCCAACCAACTGCCTCACCACTCTGTTTTCTGAAGCTGAGACTTACAGCTGCTCTGACAATTCAGCTGAACCAAATATTTTAGCGCCAAAATTGTTTTCCTCAGATGAGGTTAAAAGAAACCCCAACAATTCAATTCTGTAAGCTGAGCTCAGTGACCTTGAGACCAAATCGCTCTCATTTACTGTTTTAAATTATTTTAAGCCTTTTATTTACTATTTTTATTTATTTCTTACTAAAATTTCAGGATTTCCAGCTGATGTGGCAGATTAAAATTTCTCATTGAGACTTGAAACAATTCCAAGGATTTCAAAAAGTTGCCTTCCAATCACCTTTTTAATTTTTCGTGAAGTTGTGCTCTAACTTTATTACCCTTGATTCATAATTTATCTGTCACCCTTATGATTTCTTATATGATGCCTGATCCTGCCTCCAGAATCACTTACAAACTGCCCAGCCACTGCCTTGAATTTAAGTGAGGCCAAAATCAAAATTCCTTGCCTACTTCAACTTTTCAACTGAGCCAAATATCTCAAACACTGTCCCTCTGCCATTTTGGCTCTTACTTAGAATCAGGTCCTTTCAGAAACCTTGAAGTTAAAGCCTGGCCTCCTGTTCACAAGCCTTCCCTTGTTTACTCAACTACCAAGTGTGTGCTACTGAATATCTTGACCAGAACGTGTACAACTTCAGGATTCACAACGCTGAACTCTATTTTGGAACCAAGCCAACATTGACTACCTTTTATCTTTCCACTCAGCTCTCCCAACATGTCACCAAAACTAAGGTTGCCATTCCTAAGCTGAGTAAACCAACCAAACTTTGGAATCCCCGCACCTTCATAATCAAACTTTAAGAAAATTTATTTATGAGATACGCTGTCCTACCACCAATTGCCTACTGATTTTGAGATTAAAATCCAACTTTTACTCACCAAGCCTACACCTAACCCAACTATTTTGGGCTATCATAACTATCTCAACTCTGTAAGTTTTACTACCAAAGCTGGCTGACCCTGGAAAAACCATTATCACCCCTATCAAGGCTTGGAAGGACATTATTGGGCTTTGTTCTAGTAGGTTTGAAGCCTTGACATTGTGCTCTAAATATATTTCTTATTTAGGAGATATCAGCCTATACATATTACTAGTTTAACACTTGCTATTATATCAGAATTAATGCTGAAAATATTCAACTAAAATTACCTAACATCAAATAGTTAATAGTGCCAAATTCACAGTTAAATGAATTTGGGATTAATTGCCCTGTTAATTCTCTACTAGCCAATAATATAGGGAAGGAGGACTGAGATGAGTTGATATTCATATTGATATTAGGACTGAAGATTTTTTCAGTATGTAAAAACAAACCCACCTCATTATTTACCTCACGCCACCTATCATGACTTTTGTCACCTATTTCACCTCTCTATTTAATGGCTTTCCTACGGCAGATAATGGAAACCACTTAACTGTGTATTATTATCTCAGTACAGCTCTCAAAGATAAATACTGAGCTACTCCAACCCTGATCTAAACTGTGCCTTTACATCCTACTTTCCAAACCTACTTCCATCCTTGCATGTGGTATGCACCTACCTCTCCTCGTCTGAATTATCCCCCTCCTTTGCTTATTTCATTCTTGATTTTATTCTGGTACTATTTAAAGTAACATTTATTTCTTAAAGTATACTTAATCTTATTGATTTTTACCTTTATATTTTGCTAGTTTATTTAGAGATTGCCTGCACTTTAAGCAGAGATTTGCCTGTATTTTTAGCAGAGATTTGCCTCAATGACGCTGATTACATTGAGAATTTGCCTAGCGTTGGCTAAAAATCCTTGTCTGTTTGAGTGAACAGAGATTGCCATAATGCCGCCGTTTCAATTGAGAGATTATGCCTTAAAGAAGAAATACCCTTAAAAGTCTCCGCTGGTTCTACCTACAACTAGCAATTGTGTTTCCTTTGAATGAACTGACCTTCAAATTTAAATAAAACAAAAACTAAAAAATACCAAGAGTCTTTGCTCCCATACTTAGGGAGCCCTGTAAGAGCCCTCACCCTGGATGAAAACAAAGAAAATTGTCCTTACCAGTTTATCCATATTTTAGGCCCCTAACAGGTGATTTATCTGAAAGAAGAGGAAACTAACAGGTTTGTAACTATTGTTTCTATTTGGACACACAATGGCACAATGCCATCACAAGATAGGCAAATTGCCTCACAAAAATTAATGTGATCTATCAACAGAATCATTAAGTCAGGCCCAAAGCTTTCCTTAGCCCTTTAGCCACAGAATGATCTTCTATATAACCTACTGGAGGTTGCTGATATGAATTCTCATCATCAGGAACTGGATGTTGCCCATAAAGAAGTGTGGTTGCAGAAAATGACAAAACATTTGATAGTAGATAATGAGACATTTATGAATTCTAACCCGGAATCATACTAAATGGATAAGGAGTCATGCCCTGTATCAACTCAAGCCCATCAAATTTAGGCAGAGTGTGGAAAGAAGGAAGTAATATGTTGGCAAAAAGTAGACATAAAAAGCCCTCAATGAGTCATAAAAAAGGCACTAAGTATTTGGCTTCCTCTGATGGTCAACTTCCCACTGGTAAGGCGGATCAGTCAGTTTGCCATAAAAAGGCAAGAAATTCCATCCCACCATTCTAAGCCAGTATCTAAAGGTTAGTCAGCAACTGTTGCCAATCCCAAAGATTAATAGGGAACTGATGCTGATCCTGCTAATCGCCCATAATCTCAAAAACAAAAAGCTAGCTTTGTGCTGGAGCTGTCTCCTCTCTCAACTGATAAAAAAACTTGTATGGCGACCAAGTATTTGATGCATAACTCTTAGAACCAAGATCCCAGTTCTAGTGAACTGCACCTACCATATGACTCCAGCTAAAAACTATCTTTGGGAACTTCCATTATTAAAAACCAACTTCTATCTGCGATTTAATGCATCATCCTGATAAACTTCATACTCATGGGATGTTGACCATCAATAATCATTGCAATTTGTTAAAAATCGACTATGGCTCTGCTAGTTGGCAAGCCACCCAGTATGAAGACTTGTAAGCCCTTGCTGTTTTACCTTAGGCATGGGTCCAGCAGCGCTGACTGACCCCTTGACATGTCACCCGCGCCATTTGGCTACCCCCAGCCTAATACCAACCAATGAAATAAATATAACTTAAATCAAAAGGTAGATTAGGCAAAAGGAGATATTTATTGATTGCGAAGCGCCAGGTATTTTACTATTTACAAAGGCTACTGCGCCCACAGCTAACCTATCAGCTTTCTGCTGGTTTTACATTTTAAACATTCTCTCTCAGCCTTCCATTCCACTACTCTCTTCCCTGGCGTCAACCCTCTCGCCCCATCCTTCCTAATGTCTGAATTAGTTTTGGCTCATTCTTGGCCTTGAGTCACCGGTGAGCTATATTTGTTTGTTTATATAAATAAATATTGAAGTAGGATTCAACCTTTGAGTTGATTATTATGCGCTGGAAACCTCTTTAGAGACTTGCTCAAACTCGGAATATCTCAGCATCTCTCCAACATCACATTTTGAATCATCTCAGTCAATTGATTGAAAATCGCCTTATTCAGGCGATGGTTGGTTTAATTAAATATGAGATGCTGGTAACAACCTTTGTCGCATCAAACACATAATTGTCAGATTCCACCAACATCAAATAATTAGTACAGGCAGTGAAATCATAGGTGGATGGTTAATATTAAGTAAATTGGATTTCTGCCAGAAATTCTCACAATGGTCCATGAATGGCAGTTGGCATCAAAAACAGATTCTGCCAACATGTATCTATTGGATCATCCTTAACTATTAGTTGCAGGTAATCCTTATACGCTTTTGGGGCCACTAATTGGCCCCACTCAAACATAACTAGCAAACTTGGAAGAATACTAATTTAATCATATTTTATTTGAGGCAAGCCAACCAGGGGACGGACATTACCAAATTGGAGAAAGAAAGTATTGACATGAAACCTGAGCAGGGTAACTCTGTCAAAGAAAGTTTTTTTCAACTCCAGATCAGGACTCAGATTTTTCTGGTTACCTCATGGATAAGGTTTTTGTGTTATTATACCTACTAACCGCCAATAGCTTCCTTTGGCTGGCACCCCAATTGATGTGCAAAGGGTGGGAATCAAACCCGCAAACTTCAGGTTGGTAGCCGTATGCCCTACCAAATCGCCTTCCACCCCCTGGCAGAATACATAATATAGCTCAATCCAAATTGGGGAGAAACTAACCAGCAATCATATTAAATACCACAAAGTCTAATCAAAAAGTCATTCTGCCTGAATTGACCTATTTCATCCTAAATAACGATTAATCATTGGAGGATTCCATCTGGTTAAAATTCTGACATTTCCCCCATCTAACCAGATTGTAATCCTCCTAATTCCTGCCCCAGTATGTGGGGCGGGAGCTCAGGCTTACCCCTTCCCGCCACCAACAACGCCAGATCATAATATTCAGTTTGGGATCACACCAACGTGCTCTTCCCCTCCCCAGCCAAACCAGTAGCTCACCCCCGCCACCTCCTCACCAACCCATCAGCTACTCTGGCACAAAAACAGCAGAACACCCTGTAGTGAGCACCGCTGTCAAAATTGAGTGTGGAATCTGCTAGTTGGCAGGCCAACCAGTATGAAGACTTGTCAGCCCTTGCCATTTTGCCTTAGGCTCAGGGCCAGCAGCACCTGCTGACCCCATGGCATGTCACCTGCACCATTTGTGGATCCCCCATCTCAATTACAATCAATGAAATAATTATAAAATTAAATCAAAAGGTAGATTAGGCAAAGGAGATATTTATCGACAGGGAAGCGCCAGGTATTTGTACTATCTACAAAAGCTATTGCGCCCACTGGTGACCTATTGGATTTCTGCTGGTTCCTCCAGACAACCATTATTTCTCAGCCTTCCACTGCACTAATCTCTTCCCTGACGTCGATCCTCTCACCTCATCCTTCCCAAAGTCCAAATTAGTTTCAGCTCATCCTCAGCCTTGAGTCACCAATGAGCCATATAAATGATTATTATAAATAAGTGTCAAATTTGGATTTGCCCTTCATATTGATAATAATTTGCCAGAAACCTCTTCAGTCACTCACTTTGAATGGAATATATCAGCATCTCGCCAGCATCACATCTTGACTTATCTCAGTCAATTTATTGGAAATCTTCTTGTTCAGGAAATGGCTGATTTAATTAAAAATGAGAAGCTGGAAACAACCTTGGTCACCTCAAAATTGTAAATGAAGATTCTGCCAACATCAAAAATTTAGTGCAGACAGCAAAATCATAGATGGATGATTAATAGTGAATACATCAGCTTTATTACAAACATTCCCATAATGGTCCACAAATGGCAGCTGTCTTGAACACAGATTCTACTAACATGTACTAATTGGATCATCCTTGGCTATTAGTTGCCGGAGATCATTATACTAATTTGGGACCACCAATTGGCCCCACTCAAACCTAACTTCAAAATTTGGCAGAATACTATTTTTTAGCTCAAACCAAATTGGGGAGCACTAACCAGCAATAATATCAAATGCCACGAAATTCAGTCAATAAGTCATTCCACCAGGATTGACCTATTTCATCTCAAATAATGATTAATCATTGGAGGATTCCATATGGGTTAACTTCCGATATTTATCCTCACTTAACTATATGACAATCCTCCTAATTCCTGCCTCAGCATGTGGGGCGGGTGCTCAGGGTTTGCCCCTCCCTACTACTAACAACGCCAGATACTAACCTTCATTTTGGGGTCACACCAACGTGCTCTTCCCCTCCCCAGACAGATGGGTGGCTCACCCCTGCCACTCTTCACCAACCCATCAGCTACTCCGGCACTAACCAGCAGAACCCCCTGTAGTGAGCACCACTGTCAAAAATTGACTTTGGGCATTGCTAGTTGGCTAACCATTATGAAGACTGGTTGCCCTTGCCATTTTGCCTTAGGCTCAGGGCCAGCAGCACTGACTGTCCCCTTGGCATGTCATCTGCGCCATTTTGGGATCCCTCAGCCTAAACTCTAACCAATGAAATAAATAATAAACTTAAGTTAAAAGGTATATTAGGCATAATGAAATCTTTTTTTGAAAGGGAAGCGCTAGGTAATTATATATTTACAAAAGGGCTACTGCGCCCACTGCTGACCTATTGTCTTTCCAATGGTTCTTCCAGCCAATTACTCTCTCAGCCTTCCGCTGCACTTACTCACTTCCTTGCATCAACCCTCGTGCTCCATCCTTCCCAATGTCTGAATTAATAGTTTCAGCTCAGCCTTGGCCTTAAGTTGCCAGTGAGCCATATAAATGATTAATATTAATAAATACCAACTTTTATTAACCTTCAAACTGATTATAATGCACCAGAAACATCTTTAGCTGCTCACATTAACTCAGAATATCTCGGCATCTTGCCAAAAACATGTCTTAACTTGTCTCAGCTGATTGTTTGGAAATTGCCCTATTCAAGCAATAGTTGATTAAAAATAAATATGAGATGCTGGAAACAACATTGGCCGCCATGAACTTGGGATTTTTGGTTTCTGCCAACATCAAATATTTATTATTTAGAGCATCCTTGGCATAAGTCACCTGCACTTTAATTTAAGGCAACAAAATCATTGTCACATGATTAATAGTGAATACATCAGCTTTCTGCCAGAAATTCCAACAACGGTCCATGAATGGCAGTTGGCGTTGAACATAGATTCTGCCAACATATACTAATTGAATCATCTTCAGCTATTAGTCGCCAGTGATCCTTATAACATTTTGGGGCCACCAATTGGCCCTACTTAAACCTAACTTCCCAACTTGGCAGACTATAATTTTGGCTCAACCCAAATTGGGGAGTAACTAACCAGCAGTCGTATCAAATAACACGAAATTCAGTCAATGAGCCATTTCACTGGGATTAGCCATATCCTCCTAAATATACTATATCATTGGAGGATTCCATCTGGTTAAATTTACGACATTTCCCTCCACTTAACAAGATGGTAATCCTACTACATCCTGCCTCGCCGTGTGGGGCAGACATTCAGGGCTTGCCCCTCCCTGCCATTAACAACTCCAGATCCTAATATTCAGTTTGGAGCACACCAATGTGCTCTTCCCCTCCCCAGACGAACCAGTGGCTCACTCCTGCCACCTCTTCACCAAACCATCAGCTACTCTGGCACCAACCAGCAGAACCCCCTGTAGTGAGCACCACTGTCAAAAATTAACTGTGGACTCTGCTAGTTGGTAGGCCAACCAGTATGAAGACTGGTCAGCCCTTGCCGTTTTGCCTTAGACATGGGGCCAGCAGCGCTGGCTGACCCCTTGACATGTCACTCGCGCCATTTGGGGATCCCTCAGCCCAATTACAATTAATAAAATAATTATAAAATTAAATCAAAGGGTAGATTAGAAAAAGGGAGATATTTACTAAAAGGGAAGCGCCAGGTATTTATACTATTTACAAAGGGCTACTGTGCCCACTGCTGACCTAAGCTTTCTGCTGGTTTTACATTTTAAACATTCTTTCTCAGCCTTCCATTGCACTATTCTCTTCTTTGGCGTCAACCTTCTCTCCCCATCCTTTCTAATGTCTAAATTAGTTTAGCTCATCTTCAGCCTTGAGTTGACAGTGAGAAGTATAAATTACTTATATATAAATAAATATCAAATTAGGAATTTGACCTTTGAGTTGATTATTATGTGCCATAAACCTCTTCAGTCGCTTGCTTTGACTCAGAATATCTTGACTTCTTGCTGATATCACATCTTGACTCATCTTAGTTGATTGATTGGAAATCGCCTTATTCAGCAATGGTTGAATTAAATGAGATGTCAGAAAAATCTCAACTGCCTTGAACTCATATTTATCAGATTCCACCAACATCGAAAAATTAGTACAGACAGCAAAATTATAATTGCATGATTATTAGAAAATAATTTTAACCTTGTTTAAATAAACTTCTTTCTGCTTATAGTAACTTTTGAGTGCTTTCAATTAAAAAAGAAGTAAAAAGAACATAACTAGCCTACGCCAACCTCCCCCATTCGCTCCTTAATGACCTCAGATTCTCCGCCAGCTGCCCCCATGTGGGGAAGTGGCAAAACCCATGCAGCGTTTTATTTCCAGCAGGAAAATGCGTTTTGACTGAATCATCCAGTCCCAATAACACTTGAGTTGGTTCATTTCGCCCAAGGATCTCGCCACCCACCTGGCACGTGCCCAGGCAGTGCCTCACAGCCCACTCGATCTCCCCAATCTCAGCTGCAATTTGGCCTTTAGGTCAAGTATGGGAAATTATTCCCATACAAAGAGAAAGCCGTTATCAATATGGCCCAGGCAGTGATGCTGCCAGCTAGATTTATTGATTTCTGCCCCTATAAGGGGTACTTCATTCTCATCTTTACCTGTGAAGCTGATGCCGCCACTGCAGCCACCGTTCCCCTGATTTCTAGGGCATCCCTATCCCCACAATACACACCTGGCTCCCCACCAACATCACTACAGTGGTTAAGTTTGCAGAGCTACCCACTCACCTTCCACCTGCGGTGCTCCATCAGGAGCTTATAGAAGGATTGGCTGCATATGGTGCCAACCTCATCCTGCAGTTTGTGGTCCCCTGTAATATTCTGTGGTTGATTCAAAAATAAACCCTTAAATAACCTACAGATTGGGCTGATTTACCTCCTAATGCTTGAACTAAGAATCTAATTAAAACCTATTGCAATAACACAGCTCAGGCCAATAATTGCAACGTGGATTTAATTATAATACTAAAGCTCAGACTGAATATCCCCACACTTTTAGGGTAACCTTTTTTGCAACTACTCAGCTAGGCTGATCAAAACAACATCAATTCAAATAATTATTCTATTGGTAGCTCGGGCTAATATATTCACACAGTTGAAACAGTTATCACTGCCTCAAACCTTGGCAACTTGTAAGTCTTGGGGAACGTCCTTTGGCCCTCAATCAGGTCATCTTCCCATTCCCAAATAAAAAGATACCGAAGAGGATGGCGGTACCTCTCATCACTAAAAAACCTCCCTCATGTAGTAGATGAGCGATGGGTAACAGCTTGTCCGCTTTGGATCCCACCCCCAATACCCACACTTACCTCGGCAGAACTGTTGTGGGAATTAGTGAAATTTGTGCTGAGATTACCAAATTGAAAGCGGTCAGATCTAATTTGGCTGGCAATCTAGCTGATGCCCAAAATTCAAATGGCTGTAAAAGCATGAGAATGAGATATCAGCCAGATTGCCCGATGGTTCCAATTCAATCTCCAAACCAGTTGAACAAATATTGGGTGCTATCAATAAGGGTTTGAAGCCCCTGGATAGTAATTTGGGTATTGCGTATAATGTGCTGCTGTTGACTGAACAAATGGTTAAATGACCAAGCGTGGGCGGGTTGGCCATCCTGAACCTGTTCCCATCCAAATGGACCCATCCCTATAAGGGATGGCCTAGGGGGATTCCCATCACCCGTCGGGCCAAATGCCATCATACTAATTGTCAGAAACATAGTTGAGCCCTGGTTCAGATGTTTGAGGTCAAACTGACAGAGACTCAGATGCCACAAAATTTTACGATGTTAGTTCCCAAAGAATAAACCCCCCCATTCCCAAACAATTCACCGGTTAGGGCAAATTTTGTGGGCCCTGACCCCATCCTGTCACTACTCAATTGACCACTATTTAATTAGTTGCATAGCACTGATAAAATTGTTGGTCAATTTTCTTACTTTCCTTTCCAAAATAAATTTTTGCCAAAAAAATCAAATTTTCTTTATTCTCAGTTCTGACTGCATCCCAGATGGCATTTCCCTGATGTTTCATCACCCTGCACTCTGGGTGGGCTTTACCAATTCTTTTGGTCACCATGGCTCCCTCTATCACCAATTGGGCCCAGCGAGTCTGAAACTTTTGGTTTTACAACCCCACTCTTATGAATTTCCAACAATAATACATGGGGATCTTATGGCCCTATATACAGCAATGGAAAGAGATAATCCATCTCCCTATTGCCCCGATGAGTTGGCCTCTCAAGCCAAGAATCTTGTCGAGACTATCCCAGTAATCCCACCTTATGCAGTTAGAACCACTGAGTTTGGAATGGGTTCAGTGTGGTTTGTCATTGGGATACTCCTTACCCTGTTATTACACCACCACTTTGTGGTAACACATTTCCCAGCTCCATATCAAGTCATACAGTTGGCAATGCCTCTGGCATTCTGGCTTGCCTTTTGGGTGTTCATGCATCCCAACTGGCAGGCCGGTCTAAACTTCTTCTGCCATTTCCATGACATAATTGACCAACACATTACTTCCAGCCACTTCCACCTTGGTTTTTGAATTGGGCGCTGCGGTGGTTACCCTCTACCAGATGAACGTACAATCAGTTGTGTGTTGTTTATTGTTCATTTGGTCACTTTCCAAATTTGGGAGAATCATCCGCTCTATTTTGGGAAACTTTCTATTAAGCCACCCAAGAGGTGCAGACTGCATCTTCTCGTAATTCCTCCAGCCCAGGAAAAGGAATAAGTATCCCTCCCAAGAGATGACAGTCAGTTTCTTGACGCTCTCACCAAAGTACAAATGCAGACAACAGTTACACTCAGTAATGCTTCTGTGATATTTCATGCCCAACAAGGTATTGTGTTGTTAGACGCTGTGGATGGAGATGCCCACCATTGGGTGAGAAGCCTTTTGTGTTCTTCCTCACAAGAAGGAGACTCCATTCCCCTGATGGCTGTTGTATTGGCTGCTTTAAAACCCCATGTGTCCCAATCAGACCACCTATTCAGACTACTCCTAACCATGGCCGAAGCCCCTAGTTTGGCTTCTCTGATTTCTACCTTTCATGAGCTGGCTTCCGTGTTGGGCCTATCTACCAATATGCTTCAGGCAGTCTTTAGAGTGAGCTTGGATTTGGTTTCCGCTCATCACGTGGTCTGGTCTACCATCCAGGAATCAGTAAATCAAATATGTGCCACCACAACTACTATCAAAGCGTTACCTCACCACATTTCCTCATATCAGAAGGGATAATTTATGATAGGATTTCCTAACAAATATGTTGACGATGTGCCTGACACCAGAATAGCAGTTGAAGTGGGTCCCAACCCTGCCATAACCCCTGAGTCCGAATTGGCATTTCCAGAGTTAACTATGAATAATTATGTTCAAGCCCAAACAGAAGAAATGATTTCTCCCACACTAGTATTTCAATTTTCGCCCCAGCTAAAAACCCTGACCCTAGTCCTGACATACCCATTATTTCTTCAGTCGTCCATGAGTCAGTCAAATCTTTAAATAAACAGAACTATGTTTTTTTTCTTGTCCCTATGAAAATCAGTATTGGTCCACATCATGTCTCCTTCGAAGCTCTGGTGGATACCAGAGCAGCGGAGAACTTCATGAGCGTTGAGTTGGCACAGCAATTAAAATTGGAAATGGATGTGGGCTCCTCAGTATGGTGGCCTCCTCTGCTTACCAGTCTTCATATGTCATTCGCCAGCTGATACACTTCTCAATCCACCAATATAACTTCTGCAATTGTTTTTCAGCCATGCTGAACTTGGTATTCCCGGTGATTTTGGGTGTGGGATGGTTGTCATGTATCAATTATATTATTGTGGGTTAAATGCTAAAGATAAGGCTGGGCACCAAAAAGCCCAAAAGGTGAAACTTCAGGCCCTTCCATACCTGAAGCATACCGTGGACCAGCGCTGGGTGCAGGCCAGGTATGCTCAGGTTGGCCTGGAGGAGGAACCTAGGGCCCAGCCTTGCAGCAAAGCATTCGCGTTAAAACGAACTATTTACCAAATTAAGGTGGATGGTTTGGTGTACTTAGTTTTGGATCAAGGGTTCAAAACCCATTCCTGCTATAAAATAACGTGCTCAGGTCGAATCCAACTTCAGGTAATAACTCAAGTGAAGTCAGTTTTGGCCTATTTTACTAACTTGGATGGAAGTATTGCCCTATTGGCGAGTCACTGCTTGGGCCCACTGTGGCATAACCCCAATTTCCCAATCCAAGCTAAAATACATTTTCCCCTGACCAATATTCCTTGTTGGTCGTCTTTTTTTTTTTAGTACTAGATGGTCCCTTGTTGGTCGTCTTTCCATTCTAATAAAACCCAATTTTTTGCACATTTCTATGCTATTTCCAGTTAACCTGTGTGCAAACCTCTTCAAGGAGGTCTCGCGATATATTAACCAATTGATTGTAACCACAGTAAGACCTTCTTTTGGTGCTCCGTTGGGCTACCCAGGTTCCCTCCAACCTGTGCCACTCCCTACTGCTCCCAACTAGCACCCTGTAATTTCCGTTGAAGGTTTCCCACTGTGGATAACCACTTTTGCGGTTAGCTGCTCCAGCCCCAGCACCATCTGCAGGGCACTAGCAGCTGCCCTTATATCAGCTGGTTTCCTGATATTGGCCTTGTGCAATCTGCACCGACATTCTGGGAAACGGAAAGTTACAGATACTCTCCTGACATTAGATGACCAACCACCTTTTCCTATGTGCATGAACTTTTTCCGCGTGGAACTTTTCCAAAGTGGAAACAGTGGCTGTCAGCTGTGGGCTCCAGCTGTCATTAGCCGCACCGCTGTTTCCTCATTTTTCAGAAGGTTGGAGCAACTCGGCGTTATTTTGGTTGCCTCCAACTAGAAAGTATCCACCCTTCATATTCATACCTGGTGGAGTCAGACACTTCGATGTCTGAAAGTTGCGATTCCCAACTTTCCACCGAAATTACTAAATTTCATTCTGTGAAACAGATTTTTCATCACCAGTGCATTCAGACAATGCCGGTGGAATCAGCGCAGATAGGCCTGGGGGTGTTGCCTTGGATAACGTTGGGCATTCCATCACAGTTTCAGGGTTAGAGTCATTCACGTCTAAAAATGCGTTTTATAATATAACCCTGGCCACTATCTCTGACTCTTTTGTTTGGTCATATGGATTGGATGAGGACTCTATTTCTGTGTATCAAATTACCCCTGAGAACCCACGGTTGACTTCTAATATGATCTGGGGCAATCAGGAGGTGGAGAAGGAACTTCGTTTCAGATATAATCACTTATATGCACCTGCAGAAGGCATGGTGGGGTATGTGGCCTCAGTATTAAGAGTGGCCAAATATCCCACCCCCTTTTTGATTCCCAAACCCATTCTGTGTGCAGGCTTGAGCTAGATAATGAGAACTTTGGTGAATTGTTGTCATTATCTTACATAAATAAAGGCCATTCTGGGTATTTTCTATTGACTGACACCCTCTCCTCGCCTTTAGGAAACTTACTAATACTATTTTGGTGGATACTGGCGCTACTGGAAACTATATGGACCATTACTTAGCCGACTACCTTGGGCTGAGTTACTTGCCAGGTGATGTGGTTAGAGGAGGGGCGTCCTAAGGTATTCTCACTATGAAGATCATTGGAACAGTGGATTATCAGGTTGGCAATTACCACTCGTCTGATCACTTCAGTGCGATCAAAAACCTCCTGTTCCCTAACATTTTGGGTGTGGAATGGTGGCGGAAGTTTGACGTAAGAACTAACCTGAAGGAGAATACCTTGTCTCTCACAATGAAGAATGGTTGCACATTTGTTGTGCCTTTGTCCAAAGAAAATGCCCCAGGCGACTTGCCCTACTGGCCCCACCGTATCCCTTGTATCCTTGCCTCAATGCAGAAGCCCTCAGTTGAAATACCTATACCTTTTTGCTTGGGGGGTTTGAAATCCTCTTTTGATGCAGCATATGCCAACGCACTCCCTGAGCACTCTGAGTCTGATTGTGACTTCAAGCTCACAGTGGATCTAGTGCGTATCTCTTCTCCTATTTACCCTTTAACTGTCCGGGAGGAAGAGGCGTTGGATGTGTGGGTGAAAGAACAGTTAGCCAAGGGTGCGATTTTCAGCGTACCTCCTCTGTATGCTCCCCCTTACTCTTTGTGGAGAAGTCTGATGGTACCTTACGCCCCTGCGTAGACTATGGTAACCTTAACAACGTTACTGTACCAGACCTCCATCCCATCCCTTTGGATTCGCAGATTGCACGCTATGTGGAGAAGACGAAGGTCTTCTCCAAGTTGGATTGCCTCAACGCGTTCAATCAGATTCGGATTAAAAAGGGACAAGAGTGGTTGACTGCATTCCATACCCGAAAAGGGATCTTCCAGTTTTGGGTCATGCCCTTTGGGCTTAAGAATGCTCCTGCTATCTTCCAACGCCGCATTGATGCAGTGTTGGGGGACCTGTTAGGGGTATGCGCAGTCGCTTACATGGATGATATCCTGGTGTTTTCCCCTGATCAGGAATCCCATGCAGGTCACCTTCAGCAGGTGGTGGAGCGGTTAAAGGCAGCCAGCCTTACATTGAAAATATCAAAGTGCGAGTTCTTTAAGTCCCAGGTCACGTTTCTGGGCAACGTTGTGTTCAACCAAGGACACATGATAACTCCAGACAATGAGAAGGCGATTTGTGAGTGGCCCACTCCAACGTCAGTAAAGGAGTTGAGAAGTTTTTTGGGGACGTGTACGTTCATTAAGAAGTTCACCCCAAACCTTTCTGAAGTTGCCGCGCCTTTGTATAAGGCGAGTGGGGAAAAAGTACTACAGTGGTCTTCCATTTTGGAGGACGCCTTCCAAGCAGTAAAGTGTACGTTGCTCTCCACTTCTGTTCTTCGCCATGTCGACCCAAAGAAAGAGTTTATTGTTGCTTCAGATGCCTCCAACTTCGCCATAGTGGCAGCCCTTTTACAAGTAGGTGAAGATGGAATAGAGCATCCGGTGGGAGATTTTATTAGGAAGATGTCTTTGCCAGAGTTGAGTTACGCTGTTTATGACAAGAAGTTACTTACAGTGGTGGAGGCGTTGACTTATTGGCGTCACCACTTGCATGGCTCTACCCAACCATTCCGTGTATGTACAGATCACCGCGCCTTGCTGTACTACCGCGCACCTCATGTCCTAACCCCACGGCAAACCCAGTGGCATGAGACCCTGGCCCAATTTGTGTTTTCTTATGAGTTCACCAAGGGCAAGGAGAATGGGTTGGCGGACGCCTTAAGCCGCAACCCTGCCCTAGCTCCTGATCATAAGGAGGTGGAGATGCACAATACCCAGTTGATAATTCCGCCAGGTCAGATTGCATCCCCACTTCCCACTCCCTTGGCCAAGAAGCCAGCGCTTGCTCCTATAGAAAATTCGGAGGAATATGGTATGTTCAGAAAAGTGGTCCTTTCTCAGCCATTGTCAGCTGAATATACTATGGTCCCTGCAAAGAGCGCCTTGAATCAGGAAGATATTGCCAGAGTTTATCACGTGAAGGATGAGATGGTGTGGTTCCAGGGGTGCTTATGGGTTCCTGATGGACCACCTCTCCTGGAAATCATCCAGGACCATCATGATGGAATCTCTGTTGGTCATCCAGGAAAGGCGAAGACCCTTGAGCTTATCCGCCGCACTTACAATTGGAAGGGATTAGCCACTCAGGTAGACTAGTACTGTAAAGAGTGCCTAGTCTGCAACCAAATGAAACCAAATTGGCAGCCTCACGCGGGGTTGTTGATACCAGTCCAAAAGGCTGAGGGCCCTTGGACTTCCCTATCAGTTGATTTCGTTGTGGAGTTACCTAATTCTGATGGCTATGATGCTATCATGGTGGTGGTGGACCGTTTTACGAAGTTCGCCCACTTTATCCCTTGCCAGACCACGTTCACCGCAGTGGAGATGGCTAGACTGTTCATTACCCATGTGTTCGCCCTTCATGGGGTCCCCCCAGGAAATAGTTAGCGATTAGGGCCCCCAGTTTACCTCTGTCTTTTGGGAGGAGTTGTGTAAGACTGCAAATCCGCCCTTGCCGTTCAACTGCCTATCATTCCAAATCAAATGGTCAGATGGAACGAGTGCCTCAGTGCCTTGAAAAGTTCTTGCGGTGTTACACCACTGCAGATCATTCAGATTGGGTTTCTCATCTCCCTATGGCCCAATTTAGTTATAACAACGTGCAACATGCATCAATTGGTTGTTCCCCCTTCTTTGCTGACTATGGCTTCAATCCCGCCTTCAACATGGAGCCTGCTTGTGGGTCCAAGGTGGAAGCGGTGGTGGACTTTGCAAAAATGATCAAGAAGTTTCATAAAGGGGTAAGCACAAATTTAGATGCGGCCATGCAGGCTTACAAGGAGAACGCAGATAGTAAGAGATGGGTTGGACCGGCATACAAAGAAGGAGATCTGGTGATGCTGGATGCGAAAAACATCCCAATCAAGCAGCCATGCAAGAAGCTGGGACCTAAGAGGATTGGGCCTTACCGCGTTGTTAAGAAGGTGGGCCACGCCTCATACCAGTTGGAATTTCCCCCTCGTTTTGTATCTTTTCCGTCTTCCATGAGAGCAAGATAAACATTGTTTGAGGGCTCCCCTCCAGAGATTCCTGAGGCATATCTCGTGGATGGGGCGCTGGAGTGGGAAGTGGAGGAGATTGTTGCCTCATGTCATGTGAAGAGAAGACTGGAGTACCTGGTGTCATGGAAGGGGTTTGATGCGGCGGAGAACAGTTGGGTTCCTGCGCAGGATTGCGCCCATGCCTAAGAATTGATAGAGGCTTTCCACCAGCGTTTCCCCCAGGCCGCCGGCTTGCAGTCACCTCCAATCATTGCTGCTATGAAGTTGGCCCCCGCTCACAAGAGCTTCTCCCTTGCTCATGCCCCTGGAGGGGGGTGGATTCCCTCAGGGAGGAGAGGGTAATGTCATGTACCAATGACGTTATTGTGGGTGTAAATGCTAAAGACAAGGCTGGGCGCCAAAAAGCCCAAAAGGTGAAACTTCAGGCCCTTCTGGACCTGAAGCATACCGTGGACCAGCGCTGGGTGCAGGCCAGGTATGCTCAGGTTGGCCTGGAGGAGGAACCTAGGGCCCAGCCTTACAGCAAGGCATTCGCATTAAAACGAACTATTTACCAAATTAAGGTAGATGGTTTGGTGTGCTTAGTTTCAGGACAAGGGTTCAAAACCCGTTCCTGCTATGAAATAACGCGCTCAGGTAGAATCCAACTTCAGTTGATAAATCGAGTGAAGTTGGTTTCAGCCTATTTTACTAACTTGGATGGAAGTATCGCCCTATTGGTGAGTCGCTGCTTGGGCCCACTGCAGCATAACCCCAATTTCCCCATCCAAGCTTAAATACATTTTCCTCTGACCAACATTCCTTGTTGGTCATCTTTCCATTAAAATAAAACCCAATTTTTGTACATTTTTATGTTATTTCCAGTTAACCTGTGCGCGGACCTCTTTGAGAAGATCTCACATTATTAACCAGTTGATTGTATCAACGGTAAGACCTTTTTTGGTGCTCTGTTGGGCCGCCCAGGTTCCCTCCAACCTGTGCCGCCCCCTACTGCTCCCTCCCAGCACCCCGTTGTTTCAGTTGAAGGTTTACCACTGTGGATAACCACTTTCGCGGTTAGCTGCTCTAGCTCTAGCACCATCTGTGGGGCACTAGCAGCTACCCTTATATCGGCTGGTTTCCTGGCATTGGCCCTGTGCAGTCTGCACTGCCACAGGGGGAAACGGAGAGTTACAGATACTCTCCTGACATTTGGGCTGAGCGCCTGATAAAATACTTGATCAAATTGTCATTGAGATATTCAGCCTGAATTGTATGATTGCACTCACCGCCCTGGGTTCTGCTCATTCAACTCTGAAAATTTTGAACTTAGGGCATCAAAAGGGGTAATTGGTTGCACGGATTTGACACTAACCAACTCAGCTATATTTCCTGAGAGAGCTGTAAACTTGACTCACACGCCAACTGTGCATCTTCTTTACTAATAATCCTGTATACGTCAGAATCTTCTCTTGACCCAACGGAGTTTGTCTCAACCTCTTTCCTTGCAAGCCTAACCTTACAAGGAGTCCTTCTCAAAACGAGTGTTTTCTTCAAAGCAGGTTAATCCCAGACTGGTTACTGGTGATTACTTCAAATAAAGAACAAACTTAAGATTTTGTGAAATAGACTGTTTATTTAAGATAAAAACTTAGTATTTTTATACTAAATACTAAAGAACCAGGATGTAAAATAAATTAAGTGGATAATTGAATAGTGGATTGTAAAGATATTGTATCTTCTTTGGGAACCTTGGAATCATCTATACTTCCATTGATTTCTCTCTTGGGCATTCATTTTCTCAAGTTCCTGAATTTGTGCACTGTGATGGTGTGTGGAGCCTTTGGTATCAGGATCATTGGTTCTGTGGCTCCTGTGCGCTTTGGTGGAATCCAAATCTTCATTACCATCAGTGGACTTAATGTCCTGGTTGCTTGATGGCACCGTTTTTCTTTTTTTATTTAACCGAGGCAAGCTGACCAGGGGACAGGCATTACCAAAAAAAAAGAAATGACATGAAACCTGAACAGGGTCAACTCCATCGAAGAAAGTTTTCCCACCTCTGGATCAGGACTCAAATTCTTCTGGTTACGTCATGGGTAAGGTTTTCGTGTTATTAGACCTACTAACCACCAATAACTTCCTTTGGCTGGCACCCCAATCAATGTGCGAAGGGTGAGAATTGAACCTGCAACCTTCAGGTTGGTAGCTGTACGCCCTTACTGAATTGCCTTCCACTCCCCGGCACCATTTTTCTTTCATTTGATTGTTTTCCTTTTTGGTGCACCATTCAGCACCTAAATTGTTCTGTTCCTTCTCAATGCTACTCAAACGAATATTGCCATTTTGGAGCTAAACTAATCTTGGGTTAATAATTCTTGACCTTCAATTGGTATTTCCTTGTTTCTACCAGAGGTTGAGGATTTACCAATTTTGCAGTGCACCAAATCTGTGACACCACCCCTTCCAAGATGAGACTGAGGGTAGGATCTGAGGTGTCTAGCATGGACTCTGTTGAAAACAATGTTGGCATCATCTCAGATGAAGTATACATGGCCCCTCTTGGCCAGTACAGTTGATGGTCCAGTCCAAATGGCTTGAAGCTTCTCAGGCTGGCTTCCACGGATGTGGTAAACAATACTTTATCGTTGACTCCAAATTCTGTCATTTTGGTATGTCTCTGACTGTCTTTCTGCCCTTTTGAGATACTGTGCTTGATGTTCTTCCCGGATTCTAGTTGTATGCATATGAGCTCATCCGCCAACTCTTGCTGATAGTTCCCAGGGGGTAAATTCTTTCGATCTGCAGCAATTATTGTAGCCAACAGTTAGGTAAGGCGGATTCTCTCCCATAGAGCGCCTTGAATGGAGACATCCCAATGACCCTATGGTGGCTAAGTTGGTAAGAAAACAGTGCAGATGGTAAGAGGTTTTCCCACTTTGACTTGTAGTTAACTGCTATCTTCTTAAGGATCCCAGCTAACGTCCCGTTTACTCGTTCTACACTTCCATTTGATTGTGGTGTATAGGTGGTAGTGAACAGCTGTTTCACCCCTACCAAGTCCATAAGTTTTCTCACTACTTCAGAGATAAAGTTCTTCCCATTATCCAATAGTAAGATCTGGGGACAACCATGTCTTGTAATAATCTGATTGTAGAGGAATCAGGCGGTGGTCCCTGCGGTGTATGTCTTAATTGCCGCTGCCTCAATCCACTTTGTGAAGTGGTCAATTGCTACTATTACAAACTTGTTCCCACTTGAGGCAGTTGGTAGTGGCCCTACCACATTGATAGACAAATTGTGAAAAGGCGTGGATGGAGGGATTGGTGTAAACTCAAACTTCTTTTCCAATGGTCTAAAACTTGCACATGGTATACACATCTCCAAGGAATGGTGCACCTCATCAGTCATAGCCTCCCAATAAACTGGTCCTTGAGATAGGCTAGGGTCTTCTGAAATCTTCCATATCCCACGTGTTTGTGTGCCTCCATCACTACTTCCATTTGATTGCTAGGTCACACATATGGATACCATTTCTCCCTAATAAACTTCTGGAGTTTTCCATCTACTCTTTGCATGTACTTTGAACATCTTCTTAAAACTGACTTGACTTCTTCAGTTTCTTCTTCCCATTCCTCTTCATGTAATCCAATTAGGTCATAAAGTTGATCACTCTTATGCACATGCAAATGTAACACAGGAAATCTTGAGAGCTATCTGCATTAAGGTGGTTGCTTCCATTCCTGTGTATAATTTCAAAGTCATATCCTTGAAGCTGAACAGCCCATCTGGCTAGCCTCCCATCAGGATCCTTCATGTTCCTGAGCCAGTGTAAGGGTGCATGGTCCGTTACAACTTTGAAGTGAACTCCATATAGATATGGCTGAAAGTGCTTCACTGCTCTAATTACTGAAAGACATTAGCGCTCTGTAACAGTGAAGTTTCTTTCCGCTTTGGTAAAAACCTTGAATATTATCCGATGGGATGGTCAATCCCCTCCTCATCTAGTTGTGCTAGTATTGCACCAAGTCCTATATTGCTGGTATTGGTGTATAAGTAGAAGGTCTTGTTGAAGTCTGGATATATTAGTATTGGTGCCTCTACCAACTTTGTTTTCAGATCCTCAAAGGCTTGGTCTTGCTCTAGTCCCCACTAAAACTTAGAGTTCTTGTTCAGTAGGTATGTTAGGGGAGTAATTAAGTCTGCAAATCGTGGGATGAACTGTCTGTAGTAGCCAATTATGCCCAGGAACACCTGGACATCCCTCATACTCTTCAGATGCTCCATTTTGGTTATTGTTTTCACCTTTCCTTTTTGAGGTTGAATCCCCTGTGCACTGATCTCATGTCTCAAAAACTCAAGTTGCTTCTTAGGAAAGATGCACTTGCTCCATTTCAACTTAAGATTTGATTCTCTCAACCATTTGAACACCTCTCAAAGGTGCTCAATATGCTCTCTGAACGTTCTACTGAATACAGTTACATCATCCAGATAGATTAGGACACTCGTCATCTTCAGTTCTCCAAATGTTTGGTCCATGGCATGTTGAAAGGTTGCTGGGGCATTGCACAGCCCTTGTGGCATCCTGATTGGTTCGAACAAGCCTTGGCTGCTTATCAAGGCACACTTTTCCTGGTCTTTGGGTGACATTTCCATCTGCCAGTACCCACTGGCCAGGTCCATAGATGAAAAATACTTTGAACCGCCCAACTGTTTCAAGGAGTCATCAATCCTTGGGAGAGGGTAAGAATCTTTTTATATAGTTTCATTCAAGCAACGGTAGTCCATAACCACCCTGCGTGAGCCATCTTTCTTGCACACCAACAGAAGTGGCGATGCCCATGGACTCTTCGAGGGCTCAACAAGTCAGCATCTGTAAGTTGTTGAGGCTCCTTAGTAATGAACTCCTCTTCCATTTTTGATTGGTGGTATGGCTTCGATTTGAAAGGTATAGCTGACCCTGTATCCATATGGTGTATCTCTCCTTTACACATACCATAAATGTTTGGTCCTTGGCTGAAAATGTCTTCAAACTCTTCTAATAAATTATCCTGCTCTTTCCATTCTTCCTCTGTCACGTCAGCAAGTCCCAATTTGTCTAACCCTACAACGGCATGTACTGACTTGATGGTATCACAATTGGTTAGTTTCGCGCATGCCACAACTTGTCCCTTCTCAATTTGGATAGGTTGAGTGGTGATATTCTCCAGGAGGATAGTTACTTCACCCTCATGACTAGAGTCAAAGAATCCAGGTAGCACTCATGGCTCCTGTTCACGTACTCCTTCTCGGGTGTATATTTCAAGTACAGTGTTCTGGGGGATCTTTAAACTTATGGCAGTGTGCATGACTCTTTGTTCTCCTGGTCGAATCTCCAATGCCTCATTGGCACTCAAGGGTAGCCCATCTTCAGCGCACACTGAAGCAGGTAGTCGTTTTACACTTTTTTTGTGAAGTATGTAGTGCACTGCGTAGATTGATTGCTCAGTTTCAACAAGACATGTCCGCTGCTTCCTTAATTTCAGGTCTATTATCCTTAAACACATGGGCATCTGGTAGTTTAGCAGACTCACAGTGCTGCTAACAAAGTCAATCTTTGCTCCAAACTCCAATAAAATTGTGTGCCAATAAGGAAATCATAGTGGTCGTTGTCCAAGACCACAGTAGGGGCAGTGAGTACCATGCGTCCAAAGCTTAGTGGCAAGGCAGAGTAAGCCCCTAACGCACATGTGGTGTCAGGTCCTGCTGTCCAATATCTCACATGGTAGTTGATGTCTGGCATAAATTTTAGCTTCTTCATCAATTTTGAGGACATGATATTGACTGGGGCACCAGTATGAGGACTGCCAGTACACGAACACGCTGTATCACAACTTCAACTTTGGTTACACTCTTCCTAAACGGATTCCCAGTTGACAGCACGTCGCCAGCTGACTTTTCAAATTCCTCTAATTGCTTGGGTGTATTAGATGTCAATTCGGCATGCAGAGTAGTAGTCTTCTCAATATTCTTGAAGGTGTCCAGTACTTGTTGTTCGCCTTCCTCTAGATTATTGACTACTTGCGTGGGCTTCATTGCTTGAGCTAGGTATGTAGAGTTTAACCCCTCATTGGTGGATCCATGTACCTGTAATCGTGCAGGTACAGATACAGTACTGGGGGCTCCTAAGACATGGTAACCAGCATCCATCAAGTCTTTATCTTGGTGATCGTCCTCTCCTTCAAAATGTAGGTTCACCCAATTTACGGTTCCATGGGTTTTCTCTTTTGGTAAAGCGGGTTTTCTTCATCGCCTTTCATTGGACAAGATCGCCAATAGTGACCAGGATTGTGACATTTGTGGCACATGAACTCCTTGCGCTGATACCGTGGAACTGGTCTAAAGTTCTTGTCTTTGGGCTTGTCATTCTTATCCTGGGTAGCATACACCGCTTTTCCAACTTTGCGTGTTGGTTGAGTCATTGGTTTGTTCAAAATCTTATAAGTTCCTTGTACATCAAGTTAAGCTTCTTTGATGGCCTTGAGGGATCCAGCTGTTTTGACCACAAGCGTCATGTGCATCTTGAGGGCTGGGTGTGCTTCTAAGGAACTAAGTAAGACAGTCTTTGCGGTAGGTAAGTCTAAGGTACCTGTGGTCCATAGTTGTTGTGCTTGAAGGTAGTATTGGGCGGCATAATTCGCGACTGTCTCTGTCTTGCCCATCTTCATCAATATGAACTCCTGCTTGATATTCTCAGTATCCTGTGCGCTACCAAATTCTGATAACAGGATTTCCTTAACCTCGGTCCAGGTCAAACCAGGGCATAAACTAGCGCTGATTATCTCCTGCGCTTCACGGCTCATGCAGCCTTGGATGTGACGAGCCTTCTGCTTGTCACTAGTGCCATCCATGCTGTTCTCATACATTTGTAAAAACCTAGCTATTGTTCCCTTGCCAGGAGTGAGCATGGTTTTGAAGTAGGGTTTAAAGTTTGGATCTTCCTCTACTGGAGCACTTCGCTGATGTCATGGAGTTGTTACTCCCTGTGCAGCTAACACTGGCGTTTCCAAACGTGAGGTGTCCAGCAAAGGGCTTAGAGCAGGCTGCAGTTTTACTTAAATTTGAACATTAATTTCCTCCAAGTTTCGATCAATGTCATCAAAGATAGTCTCAGGTGGTCTAAACGTTCACTATACTCATTCAATGTTTGTAAATCTATTCCATTTTCTGTTTCAAGGTGTTGGTCCCATTCCTCAAGTCCCTTCAGATCAGTTTCAATTCTTCTAGTCACTGGTATGTGCCCTAACACGGGGTTTTAGCCACTCAAGCCTGTTGAGCGGTGTCTGAAACCTGATCTAGGTACAACCTCAACTCCACTTCTTCTTTTTCCAACGCTTGCAGCCTTGACTCAATTAGCTCTTTTTCAGTTGGGGATAGGCTTCCTGCTGCTTCTTCACCATGGTATAACTCCATGGTCTCAATACTAGGCAATTCCATTTGCCATAAACTCTCTCTTCTCAACTGTGTGGTTGGCGTCACCCCTTTAGTGAGCACCAGACTCGCCGCCCTGGGTTCTGCTTGTTTAACTCTGGAAATTTTGAACTTAGGGCGTCAAAAGGGGTAATCGGTTGCACAGATTTGACACTAACCAACTCAGCTTAAACTTCCTGAGAGATCTGTAAACTTGACACTTGCACGCCAACTGTGCGTCTTCTTTACAAATAATCCTGTGTACGTCAGAATCTTCTCTTGGCCCAACGGAGTTTATCTCAACCTCTTTCCTTGCAAGCCTAACCTTACAAGGAGTCCTTCTCAAAACGAGTGTTTTCTTCAAAGCAGGTTAATCCCAGACTGGTTACTGGTGATTACTTCAAATAAAGGACAAACTTAAGATGACGTGAAATAGACTGTTTATTTAAGATAAAAACTTAGTATTTTTATACTAAATACTAAAGAATCAGGATGTAAAATAAATTGAGCGGATAATTGAATAGTGGATTGGGAAGATATTTTATCTTCTTCAGGAACCTCAGAACCATCTCTTCTTCCATTGATTTCTCTCTTGGGCATTCATTTTCTCAAGTTCCTGAATTTGTGCACTGTGGCGGTGTGTGGAGCCTTTGGTATCAGGATCGTTGGTTCTGTGGCTCCTGTGCGCTTTGGTGGAGTCCAAATCTTCATTACCATCAGTGGACTTAATGTCCTGGTTGCTTGATGGCACCATTTTTCTTTCATTTTAATTGTTTTCCTTTTTGGTGCACCATTCAGCACCTAAATCGTTCTGTTCCTTCTCAATGTTACTCAAACAAATATTGCTCATTTTTTGAACTAAACACATCTTGGGTTAATTTTTCTTGCGCTTTGATTGTTAATACTCAATTCTACCAGAGGTCAAGGATTTACCAATTTCGCGGTGTGCCAAATCTGTGACAATTGCAATAGGCTTTGAGGTGAGAATATAGGTGTTAGCTCAAGTGTTGAAAGGATAATCAGCCTGATCTGATGGTTGTCAAAGGTTTATTTTTGAGTCAACCACCAGAATCTGACATTTCCCCCTCTTAACTTAAACATAAGTCCTAACATTCCCGATTAGCCTATGTTGGTCTTTTCTCATCAGCCTGAACACCCTATGAGAATGGAGTTGGTCTTTCTATTTTGGTAACTTCAGCCGGACCAGCTGATGAGTCTGAAGAATGATGGCCCATATGCCCTTCAAGTCTGAAGTTGGATTCCCTCCCCAACCTCAAGTGCAAACTAAAATATTTATTAGAATAAAACTATTATATAAATAGTTTTTTGTTTTTTGGTTTTGTTTTTTGTGTTTTTATGTCTTTTCTTTTCTTTTTTTTAACTTTGTCCTTTTCTTAATTGGCCCACTTATTAAACCTTCTTAGGAATTTTGCATGGGCTTTACTTGTATATATGGCTGGTCCTAATATCCTTGATTGTGTATATGAACTTAGACATTTTCTCAATCACTTCAAATGGCCTAACCCAGATGTGATCTAACTTTTGCATTTGGCCCAATCCGTGGGTGTTGCAAAATAGAACTTCGTCATTAACTTCAAATTTTTCCATTGGGTAGCAATTCTTTAAGCCCTTTTGATGTTGGGCCTTTTTCTCAGTGAAACTGTTGTCAAAGGCTTGAACTTGTTTGATTAAGGCATCCGCAAGCTTCTCAACATACTGAGGATAAGTGTTTTCGCTGGGATCCTCTAGGGCTGAGTATAGCAGTGTTGGTAGGGATGGGTGTCTACCATATAATACTTGAAATGGAGACATCCTGGTTGATGAATGGTAGGAGATATTGTAGGCAAAGACTTCCAAACTTAGATATGTACTCCATTTGGATGGTTTGGCTGGGGTTAATTTTCAGATAATGTTCACCAACATCCCGTTTGCACTCTCAACAGTCCCATTAATTTTGGGGTGATAGGGAGCAGAAAGCACACCTCGTACTCCCATTAGTTGGTTGAGCTTGGCAAGTACATTGGTGGTAAAGCTGGTTCCATATTGGTCAGAATAACCTGAGGGCATCCATGTTTGTGTATAATATTTTAAGTATTAACTTGGCGGTGGTTGCTGCTCCAGCTTCCTAAATGGTGTTGGAAGGGGGCCAACAACGTCAATAGATACAGTGTGCCAGGCAAAGTTGGGCTAAACAAGCTGGTAAGATGTGCTTTTTTAAAATGGTTTTTCACCTTGGCACTCTACACAGCATTTAGCGTTTCTTGGATGTCAAAATGCAATGACTCCCAGTAGTAGAATTTCTTCAGATGCTCTTGCATCTTCTTGAATCCGCCATGCCCTATGGCCTTGTGTGCTGCCATTATTAGGTCTGTTTGGGCTGATGGTCTTGGGAAAATAAA
>JAKSZP010017347.1:0-118359 GCA_022478985.1 Massospora cicadina
GCCATGAGAACTCATATTTCTCCATGGACCGGCATTATTATTCCAGGAGCCACCCATGGCTACACTCTGGATTTTTTTCCAGGGGCTTTTGACTTCTCTATACAACAGCTCTGGAATCTCTAAAGCCAACCCTGTGTCAACTATCATCTGAGATCTGGCTGATATGGTCCATTCCTTCTTGATCCTTAAGGAATTCCCCAGTTTTCTAGGACTTCCGCTGGCATCTCTTGTTGCTTCCTACCAACTAATTGGTATTGAATTGGTACAATTCCATCATTGTATATCAGATTAATGAAGTTGTTTCTCCGATTCAATGGAACTTCACCATCCTTCTGGTATACCAATGGTAACGTCTGACCCAGGAAGGTCAACGTATTATCCTTGAAGTTACATTTAACTCTGTACTTCTGCAGAAACTCCGTTCTGATCAGGATATCATAGTTTTGGTTTGCCAAAACTATCGCTGGCGCAGATACCACCAACGACCTGAAATGTAGTGGCAGCGCACTATACACTCCACAGGAAACGGTGGTGTTTGGCCCAGCTGTTCCATATTCTTTCTTGTGTTCCAAGTCTGGAGAGATCTTCATCCTCTTCACCAGCTTGGTTGACACAATATTGATGGGCACTCCGCTGTTAACTATCACCCTCACCCTTACTCGATTCACTTGAATATCTATATATGTATACTCAGAGTATTATAATATAGTATTTACTGAGTGAATTGTGGAATTATTAGCCGAATCTAGGGGTATGAATAATCTGCAATAATAATTCAGGAAACAACTCCTTTATTGCGCCAAGGGGGATTGACAGATTGGCCTCATCTAAACAATTGTCTGCTAACTCATCAGGATTCTCAGCAGTCCAAATCTTCTCTGCCAGTTGTCAGGCGTATGGCTGGGCAACTTCCTGAACTATCTTGGGTCATTCTTCTTTGCACCAGCTCTGGTCACGGCATTTACATCCAAATTGACCACTTGATACAGTTGATCCTGCTCATCATCTACGAACAGATTGCTAATGTCTATCTCTTCATTCATGATATCAGGAGGAACAGGTTTCTCCACCATTATAGACTGTTCCATATCTAGACAGTGGTACCTTTTCCCGAATCTTTAGCTACTGCTGTATCTACAGCCTGGACCACGTTAATCTGATCCTTCAGCTTTTTTCAGTGTGCAGCGAAATGTCCTTTCCCACCACACTGAAAGCAGATCTTCTCTTTCTTATTTAAACATCTGAATTCTTTGGGCTTATTTCCCAGCACAGTTCAGTTAGTGGCCTCTTTTGCTCCTTTGCTTCCCTTTGTGGGATTCAGATTTTGGACCAGATTAGAATTGAAGCTTCTATTTGGGGCATCAAACATCGCTCCCAAAATCTTCAGGTTATCTACCATTTGTGAGGTAGTTATCTCAGTCACGAATACAGTAGACATAATTTGATGCAAATCACAATTGGGCCAAAGGGCCACTTGCAAAGCGATTCTCACATCAAAGTCATCTAACACTTTTGCTCCAGCCAGGATCTGCGACTCCTGGTAAAATTGATCTGCGAAGCTAGCAAGAGACTCGTCTTTATGGAATTGATTTCCCATAATTTCTTGCTTGAATTTCAACATGCAGGTTGGACTCTGGAACTCCTTCATTATGGCTGCCTTAGCCTCAGCGTATGACCAGCTGTCCCCCTCCAAGTGGGGTAACACTAGGTTCTGGCAGTCTGTTTCCAAACAGTTCATGACCTTCAACACCTTTTGACAATCCCCATATCCATTCATAGTCATGTCGAATAGTTGGAAAAACGCTGGGGCATTATCCCAATGGAATGTTGGCAATTTTAGTGTTGCTCTGAATTCCTCTGAGTCATTTTGGGCTGATTCTCTCAGTCCGGCTACTCAGCTCAATTGTGGAGTGACTTTGGGCATCATCTCTGAAATAGCATTAAAGGCGGGTGGCATATTTCGTGGGGAATTTGTCTTCCCAAGTATCATACAAGGACTTCTCTCTTCAGCATTACTGGCCATCTCAGGCTCACATTTACATCTGTGGGCTTTCAAGTCCTCTATAACTTTCATCAACTTCTCAATATCCGCACCAAACTTTCTCAAATGAATGCAATCCAATTCTCACTCCATTTTCAGGAATAGGACCTCTTGCATGAGGTCTCCTTCTTTCTTCTTTAACAAGTTTACTTTGCCAAGTAACTCGATCCTGAAGTTGGCTACATTTTCTACTTCTTCCTCCACCTTGGTGACTCGCTCTTCCAAGGCCGCAAACTCCCAATGGTCCGCTGAGTTTAAGGCATTCTGATTCACTGTGGCGATCTTGGTCCACAACTTGCTCATCTCTTCTTTATACAACATTATTAATAGATTTTTCACTCAACTACCTCTGTAGTGAGCACCAACATGTAAAAATTTACTAGTTTTGGTTATTATTGGTTTATAACCCTAGTAATCTTTTTACTGCACAGGTTCAATTTCCTTGTGCACTTCGCGTTATATAGATATATTATCTGATAATAGTATGAAGACTATTATCCATAGTTGAGTTTGAGCTATTATTTGGCCAACGCTTCAGCCAGTACTTCCAAATAACTCTTAGTCATACTTGTAGGGATTTGTTCCCTATATTACTGTCCACCCAATCCTCATCAAGATCTCCTGATGACAGTCTCTTTTGACCAAATACACAGTTGGCAGCTATCCAATATTGTGGTTCCCTTTGTCTCTAGATCCTCGCTCAGATCTCTACTCTTCTCTCTGAGAGTCTTCCAATTTACTGCCTTCTTTAATAATATCCTTAAGATGGAACTTCACACTGGATGCTGATAGTCTAACTATACACCGAATCAACAATATTATTAATACTAATAATAATAATAATAATGTTTTATTAGATGATGGTTTTAATGCTGGTTTTAATGCTTGTTTTTTATGCTGATATTTTATTATAGTGAATCCTAGGGAATTATATAGTAGGGGATTCAGCCATTTAACCCTCAGTTGACACCTCTTCAATGAAACAGCAGCCATTGCCATTGAATCACCCTTCCTCATCTCAGCAGCGATGGTCTTCCCCATCCTGGCTAGGATTCTGTCATTGGACATCCTCAAGACCTCAAATGGAAAGAGTCAGAAAACGTGTCCCTAACGTTTTCCTCTCAATCCAAGCAAACCAACCATAATTGGCTAGCGACCTTCTTAGGTAATGGGACTTTTTACCCATTATGGCAGGTCACTTCACCAACCAATCGATTCACTAGTTTCAGGCAGCATCACTCGCCTCTCAACTCACTATTCATTCCCAATAAGTTGGTGATGAAACCTGACTGATCCCAATCAGTACACCTGATAGTTAATCACTATCAGATGCCCATATTTTATCGGCCACTCTGCCCAATGAGATCTTAGGTAATCATCCAGATTGATCCCTGATGGATACAACCAGGTGAATATCCCAAAACCCCCCAAACATAGTTCCTCCAAAATTTGGGCTAACTGATTTCTGATTCACTTCACCTTAGGAATTTTCCCCTTGCAACACCAGGTAATCTAGCAGGCTGGGAATATGGGCAAAAATCCCAACACCCCATTCTTAGGGCGGATGGTGTTGGTTTAGTATAACAAACGTGTGGCTTTATGGTGGCTGATTTTTTTGGTAGTTTGTATTCCAGGGCGGGCCTCAATTTTCTGGTCTAGTTTGTATGCTCCCTCCAGAGTTTGGGGTCCATTGTATTATGCCATGTGTGATACCGCTCATTGGTTAAGAGAAGCATATAATGCAGCAATGGAAATGTCCGCTTGTAGTTGGAGGGACTCAGCAAGGTGATGGAAATCCTTATTAACGTCCTTCAAATTTATGGCCATTACCCGTTGTTGGAATAATTGGTACTGGAGTTGTGGCCTTAATGTTAGCATAACTACCATAGATTAAATGAACATAATTAGAGAGGGAGGTGACTAACCCAGGTACAAATTTTGGTACAAGATGGTGCGGACCCAGATTTTGGCTCTTCCATCCAAGGCGGTCAATAGTGCCGTAATTGTTGGTCCTCCAAAGCCTCAGTGATTCCGTTTAAAGTTGCTCACAATTTGAGCTCCGCCAGGACTCCCAACATGTGGAGAGCCACTTTATCAGAGGGACATGAAATGGGTCCTATCACCATTACGTTTCACGCTTGAGCACTTAGTGAGAAATCAGCTGCGCCGCTTAAAAAACAGTACTTTCTTAATAGTCTTGATTAACGCCACCCATGACCAATAGGTCAGGAGGGCGCGCATAAGTCCATATAAGCTCTGTTTAGCTGTTTGAGATCCCAAACTTAGCAGATCCTGGGCCAATGGCAGTCAGAGATAATAATTGGTGGGTTATTATGTCAGACAATCGATGTGCCAAAAATTCCTTGGCTTCCATTGGGGGTATACCCATATCCCATGATAGAATCCAGAGTCCGCAAGGCATTTATGTCTGATGATATGTGAATAATAACCAAGTGGGAATAAGTGAAAAAAGTATTGGTCTATGATCATCATCCCCTTTTCAAGCAATAAGCTGATTGCAGTGTGTAATCTTGACCATGCTTTGAATATGGGGGTCAAACTGCCCAGGACAGCAGGAGGGGATTGTTTTTTCATTTGGTTTTTTTCATTTGGGTAGGAATCATTACTTGATTGGATACAACTTGATAACATTTGGCAATAATGGTCTTGTCAGGCTCTATCCTAGTCGTTTTGCTTTGAGTAGAATCTGCCATAGCTTTGTTCCTATTTCTTCCACGATAGGGGAAAATTAGATTAAGTGATGAGCTGTCCCCTCTCCTTGGTTTACTTTATGGGCCGAACTATCAATACTTTTGAGCGTGTACTTGATACTAAAGGGTAGCAATTGCTTTGTTTGGGATTAATCCTAATTGGTTCTTCCCAAGATTCAACTGCCAAATTGCCGTCTTCATTTCCTTCATAATTTGGACAAATTAAGTTGAGAGTTTGGCCATTCTGTTTGCTTTAAGATTCTTGATAGTCATTTTGCTGGATGTGGTAATCTTGCAAAACTCATAGGGTATGACTCATGAGAGTTTCCACGCTGAGTTTGATATTAGCTAAAACAAATATTGTGACGGCCACTATCATTACTGATAAAAATGAACGTGGACCCTCCATTGGTTAAGGTAATTCCTTGGGATCGCCAGACTAGTTGAAAATTACAATAAAATATAAAGTAATTTGTCTATTCCAAAAGTTTAATAACAATTCTAAAAAATAACCCAGCACTCTACCATCAGCAGAGTACTGAGTTTTTATAGTTGAATGGAAGTGAGGAGCAGGTACTGGTAACATTTCTTACAACTGGACGCGCAAATCTTCTTATAATGCCAGGATTTTACATCATGACTTGGCTTGCACATTGCAGGTGTTTAGATTTGTTGTTCATGTTGCCAAGTTTTGCTTCCATTAGGGTTCCAGCATGCAAGCATACCTCGCAAATTCCTAAAAAATTTCTTTCCTTTGGAGGAATACTTGCCAGATTAATTCCTTGTCTGCCGTTCCTTTCAGGACTTTGCTGTTGATCTGCCCAATCATGCTCAGATTTTTCACATATTGCTGCAATTATAATGACAAAAGCTTTAGCTGAATCAAACTTCCTGGAAAAATCCTCCTCTTCCGCTCTTTAAGTTATCTTAAAATGAAACAAGGGGCTTTAGAGAAAACCCACTGCTAATCAAGGGTTCTCCCTAAAGCCGCTAACTTTTCTAAAAGATGGGATCAGGAGCGTTATATCTTCTTTAATCAAAAGATATTTAAACCAATTCAATTTTATGTGAGCAGCTGGAATCCTTACATAAGAGGCCCAAAAATGCTTCTCACCCCCTTACCAAGCAGAATTATCTGGCTCATGTTATAGATTAGAGGTGGGTGATAGCCTAATCCCTGAAGATTGTCTCAGTACTCCCTCTTCCAACCACCAAGGTATTGTTGAAGGAGTTCCAAGGAGTGTGCTAGGAGGCGATGGAGGCCAGAAGCCATTGTAAGCAGTGATTTTGCAGCTTCCCAATTAGCTAGAAGCTTTTATCTCCTGGTTCAAGTTTTACTAACAATAAAAAGGCAGAATAAATGAAAATGAATTGTTTAAATTGATTGCAGACTTAAATTTACCACACAACTTCCCTCATTACCAGAAGTGAAGTTGTTGGAGATTCAACTGTGATGACTGAGTATAATCAAGATTGAGATTCAGTGTCTTGGTATAATAAGATCTTAAAAATCCCGTCGAGATATCTGATCCTTGTATAGACTGATGATTGACCCTTCAGAGTTATCAGTATCCTCTAAAGGATGAGGATAAGCAATCCAAAGGGGCTAAGCCCTCCACAAGAAGGTCAATCCCATCAAATAAGAACCTTATCAGATATGACCATCAAAAGTATATTAATAATAATTATTAATACTGGTCATCTATTAGAAAAGATCTTACCTCAAATGAAGCACAAAGATCTTCACAAAGAACTACCAATTCTATATCTAAAAATATCCCTCATTTTTAACTAATAAAGGACCACTATTTTTGTCTCGCATATCTTGATTTTAATCAATTCATTATAAAGCTCTGTATTCTGATTAGAATTTATTATTGCAACGAAACTAATAACTTTGTTGCCTTGTTTCCATCAGCACTAGAGCCACAAAACTAATCATTTCATAGCCTTCATAGCACCTGAATATCAAAATTTCTCATGAAATTCCAATACTGGTGTTCCCTTCCAGATCTGATTCTGAGACTACCTGGTGAAAATATATTTTTACGATGATGAATACATCTAGTGAAGAAAGCCCCTCTTCTGAGGAATTAATGAGTATCACCCAATGGGTACACTCCAACAGGCAGGAGATGCCTTCCACTAATATCAGTGATCTTCACTTTTGAGCATCTATGGACTTGGCCATTGAGGTCCCTGACCAAGATAATTATCAATTTAAATCTGCAGATGTGGAAGAAACGGTCAAGTGTCTTGATAAGGGGGCTATTATCCCAGTGCCAATCCTAAATGAAACTGAGCATCTAAGGTTGCATCTAATATGATGGACTTATATAACAGAGCGGTTTTACAAAATACTGAAGCTGGTTTGGCTAGAACAGAGCAGTTTCTCTGAAAGTACATGCATCCCGCCATTAATCCATACTCCAGATTTTGAAAAAGATTATCTTGAGATCCACCACCAGTTGACCCTGGTGCAACAATTTCATTCTCAGTTATCCTCTTTCTATGAGACTGCTTCTAACTTAGGTTAGGATAATTGGAAAGACATACTCAATAATAGGAGGGAAATCAATGCTATAAATAACCAGATGGTGAGAATTGACAATGGAGTTGTGGGTTACATCTGCCAAAAAGTATCTCAATAGGTTAATGATATCACTTATCCTATAAAACACCGAATCACTACCCTTGAAGATGAGATTAAAAACAACTGGGACAATTGCAGGCCCAACATAAGGAACACTATGTTGAACTTGACAGACTACTTCAACAACTTGTCTGAATTGTGGATACTATTCAAGAAGGTGGACACAGTCCTGTTGGTCCCCCTGGACCTCTGGGACCACCTAGTTCTCCATCAGTGACTCCAGGACCCCCTGGTGAATGATGTCCTCAAGACCCTGAGGGTCAACAGGGCCCCCCTGGGCCTGCAGATCACGATGGTTTCGCAAGGACCCCCAGGACCTCCTGGTCCACCTGGCTCAACGCTTTCAGTTCATAATTCTGAACCTTTGAGTCTACTGGTAACAAGAGTGCAGGCGTTAGAAAACCAAATCTGAGCCATAGATCAAGGATGTTTCTTATCTTTATAAGGCCTTCTGACTAACCCAGATTATTCTTTAACCAACTTATTGGATGGTGTTGATAATGCTCATCATCTATGCAATGTTAACCAATCTACACAAGAAACTCAGTTTGCAATGTTAACAGCTTCAATTGATTTGTTAACTGCTAAATACAAAGTACTCAAGAATAAGCAAGAAGAGATGCTTGCTGCAATTTTTAAATTAAATCAAACGCCTGAAAATGACCATCTTACACAATGGATCCAAAATTTACAGGATGATCTCAACCATTTATGATAACAAGTTGACCAAATTCATACTCAAGACCATATTCCTGAGTCTGAGCTCTCAGAAGCTGATCTGGTCATGGTATCTGGAGTACACGTCTTAAGCAATGAACCCATCGCTTTCAAACCTACCTTTAAGGATAAGTATGAGATGGGTGAAGGTAGCATTCATTTTTTCTATTTGTCTATGAGTGAGCAATGGATGGGGCGACAGATCAACAGAAAGTTTGGCATATTACTTCTTGTTTAAGCCAATTCGCTCAAGAAATCATGGTCCCTCGCCTTAAGGTTTGCAATACGTGGGCTCAAGTGAAAACCGCCCTTATTAAGGAGTTCAGAAGTGATCAAATTTATCTAATCAAAAGCAAGCCTTTATGAGCATCCAAGTCAAGTGAGGAGAGTCAATCCAAGATTTTGCTAAGAGATTTTATCATGAGGCCCAGACTCTCACTACTTGTGATTGTATTACCATAGATGATGCCATTTCAGCTGTGATGAGTGCGTTTGCTTCTCATACTCAGTTGTTACTACATTTAAAATCTCTTAAAGGAAATTTCAGATCTATTCTCGACATCAAAGAGGCGTTGATGGAGATTCCTAATGGTGTGGTGCACCCAACCTCTGCTAATAACCCTCATTCCTATATCCATGTGATGCCGCCTAGACCCAAACCTAAACCTAAGAAGGATCCTTGCAGCTATTGCGGTCTAGTGGGTCATATGGAAACTCAATGTTGGAAGAAACAAGCTGAAGAGTCGAAAAAAGAGGAGTCAGCATAGGGCAAGAGGCTCCCTGTGCTGACCTACCTCCTGTGCCTCAATTGCAATCTTTTAATACTCCTAAAGACTGTTATGTGATATCTGCTCCTGGTGAACTTGATATCCCTGATGATTTAGCCAACAAAGATACTATTTCTTCTTACGTTTCTGTTTCATCTTCTAATTCAATTTGACCATTTAGTCCCTCAGTATTTTCAATCCCACACTTTGGCACTGATGTGACCAGGTGGAAGTCATAGTACACAAAGTAAAAGTTTTAGCTATCATTGACATGGGATCGCCCATAAATGTGATCTCGTCCAGGCTTATGAAAAGAATCAAAGTGGCGCCAGACTTAAATCATTCTCAAGACTATGGAACTGCTGGTCCTTCATATACTAAATCCATAGGAGCTTATTCTTCCCTTCCAATGCGCTTTGGAAAGTTGGTTATTTTGGCCCCTGCAGTAGTGTTGGACAATAACTGCTATGACTTGCTTTTGGGAACCAAATTTCTTATTGATTTTAATGTAATAATTAGTCTTAAGGACAATTATATTTCTTTAATTGGATATCAAGTACCTTTAATTTTAAAAGATGTCCCCAATAGCAAAGGCAAACTCAAACGATGCGTTTGCTTATTAGAATATCCTACTTCTATCTCTCATCTTGAATACCAAATTTTGGGACCTAGGACTATTCTTCCGCCTCCTTCAGCTTGTGTCTCTGAAGGAATGCCTTTATACTCTAACATTCTATTACTATTCCTCCAAAAGCTCAAGTTATAATTGATACTGGAGTATAAGTATTTGTACCAGCTGATCATGTATTAGAGATCTCTGGTAACAGTAATCCCTCTCATTTGGAGGCCTTAACCTGCCCCAGTATTCTTGATCCCACTTATATGGGACTGTTCTAGTTTTACTAGCTAATCTCACCTCTTGACCTATGTGATTGAATCAAAGTAACCCTATCACTTATGTGTGGCCTACTCCTGTGAATGAAATTTATCCATCTTCAGGATGTGGGGATTTACGTGATTTTGAGTTGGAAGAACCACCTATCATTGCTAGAGTTGACGTCAAATTTGGAGATTCACTCACTCCAGAACAACAGCATGAAGCTGAGGCTCTAATTGAAGAGTATGCGGATATATTTGCCCAAGGATTTTCTAATGAAAGAGATTTTGGGCTAATGAAAGATGTGCAGCATCAGGTGAAAACTGGGGATACTCCCCCTATTTGAGCCCAGCCTTATTGCAAATCTAAAGTTGAGGAGGCTCAGGTCTCAGTGGAATTGAAAAAACTCCTTGATGTGGGGCTACTAACGCCTTCTCAAAGTCCATGGGCTTCCCCTCTACTTCTCATCCAAAAAAAGATGGAGGTCATAGAGTGGTTATGGACTATCATTGGCTTAATGCTGTTACCCAAAAGGATTCTTATCCTCTACCTTGCATTGATGATTCATTAAGACTATTGTCTGGGTCACAGTTCTTCTTGGCCATGGACCTTGCTAGTGGCTACTGGCAAATTGACCTGGCTCTGGAAGACCGTCAAAAATGTGCCTTAATTTCTAGTGAGGGGTTATTTGAACCTACTCATATGCCTCAGGGGCTTTGTAATGCCCCTGCTACTTTTCAAAGAGCCATGGATGGCTTATTTGGGGATTTGAAACTTTCCTGCGTTTTAGTTTATTTAGATGATGTTACTGTTTTCTCTTCACTTTTAACGAGCATTTAGCTCATTTAAAAGAAATATTTGGTTGAATGCGCCATGCTTCACTTAATCTAAAACCATCTAAGTGTGCTTTTTTCAAAACTGAGATGGAATTCTTAGGCCATAAAGTTAATTGCGATGGGATTTTACCCTTATCTAATAAGATACAAGCTATTTCAGACATGCCTGTTCCTAAAAGCTTGCACGATATTCAAGTGTTTTTAGGGATGGTTGGTTATTACTGACAATTCATCCCCCATTTTGCTGAGATTGCGGAGCCTTTAGTTTATTTATTGCATAAGGAAGTTCCTTTCTTATGGGAAGAATTGCAACAGCAAGCTTTTGATCTTTTGCGTCAAGCTTTAGTTAGTGCCCCAATTTTAGCCCATCCTGATTTTTCAAAACCTTTTATCTTATTTACCAATGCCAGTGATGTAGCTATTGGGGCTATTCTGGCTCAGCATGATTCCAACCTGGTAGATCATCCCATCGCTTATTATAGTAAAACCCTTTCCAAAGCAGAACGCAATTATAGCGTTACTGAGAGGGAATGCCTCACAGTCCTATCCGCCATCAAGCATTTTCGCCCTTATCTCTATGGCAAACATTTTACTATCATCACAGATCATGCTTCCTTAAAATGGTTACAACAAATGAAAGATCCTGATGGACGCTTAGCTAGATGGGCGTTAAAGCTTCAGAATTATGACTTTTTTCAATTCAACATTGCGCTGGAGCTATACACCAAAATGCTGATGGACTTTCTCAATTACCTATATAACTTTATTCACTGCTGAGGAAGATTGTATCTATGATCTGATTGGCAGACCTGAACTCTGGTATTGTGAATCTAAGGATGTTATAGTGAAGCTACAATCCTTAACCAAGAATACTCAAGTTAAAGAAGGTTTTTATATAAGAAGTTAGGATCTAAATGGCTGTCTTTTATTGAGCCTTCTGCGAGGACTGATACTATTATGGAGGCTCATCAAACTGTAGGGCATGGAGCTGTCGCTAAGACTTTACAGTGGTTGAAAAGTCATTGTTATTGGGATAACATGCTGGAAACTGTGCACAATGTGTTGGAAACTTGTCTCACTTGCCAACAACAGCGTGGTGGAAATTCAATTTACCAACACAAAATTGTGGGACCTTCAGAACTTTTTTCCACTATGAGTATTGATGTGGTGGGCCCTCTCCCTACTGCTACTTATGGACATCATTATATTATATTAGCTATCAACCATTTTACCAAATTGATTGAAGCTGTCTCTGTTTCCACGGTCACCACTAAGGCTACTGCGTCCTTCCTTTTTAAGCAAGTTTTCACCCAGTATGGTAGCTTGAAAATTCTATTATCTAATAATGGGACCAACTTTGTTTCACAAGTGGTATCTGAGCTTACTAAATTAATGTGTACCTATCAGTCATTTACAACCCCTTACAATCCTTCCACTAATGGTGCAGTCAAACAAGCAAATGGTACCCTTGTAGCCATTCTCTAAAAGATGGCATCCAACGATCCTAGTAGATGGAATCTCTACTTACCTAGTGCGATGTTAGCCTATAGGGTTAGCTATCATCATATAATTGGAATGTCTCCCTTCAAGGCTCTTTAGTCAGGATCCTATTTTACCCTCAAGTGTACAACCTATACTTGATGCTGCAACCCCGCAAACTATGATTTAGCTATGAGGAGACTAGCTGATGAAATTATCAGAGTACAAGCCTTAGCCTCAAGTTCTCTTGCTGCTACAAACTTAAAAGAGGGAACTAGAACCAATGCTATTCAATCTACGTTACCTGAATATCAAATTGGGGATTTTGTACTCTTTTATCATCATAGACCTGTAGGATAGATCCACAAACTCGATATCTTATGGTCTGGTCCTTATCATATTATTTATCATTGGGGTATTGAATGCTCCATTTCAGCTATTGATACTGGACTGTCATCAATAGAGTCCATAGTAGGCTTCTTCATAAGTATGTGCCCCCTAGGCAAGATCTTAAAGGGGGAACTGTTGGAGATTCAACTGCGATGAATGAGTATAATCAAGATTGAGATTAAGTGTCTTGGTCTAATAAGATCTTAAAAACCCCATCAGGAATATCCAATTCTCAGATAGACTGATAATCGACCCTTTAGAGTTATTGTCTTCCTCTTAATGACGAGGCTAAGCAATCTGAAGGGGTAAACCCTGCACAAGAAGGTTAATCTCGTCAAATAAGAACCTTATCAGATCTGACCATCACAAATATATTAATAATAATCATCAATATCAGTCATCTATTAGAAAAGATCATAACTTGGTTGAAGCACGAAGATTCTCACAAAGAACTACCAAATCTACTCCTATTAATATCCCTCATTTTTAACTAATAAAGGACCACTATTTTTGTCTCATGTAGCTCAATTTTGGTAAATTCATTACAAAGTCTTCTATTATGTTTGGAGTTTACCATTGCAACGAAACTAATAACTTCGTTGCCTTGTTTCCAACTTCTCTATAGCCACGAAACTGATACTTTTGTAGCCTTTATAGCGCCTAAATATCGCATTTTCTCATGAAATTTTAATAGAAGGTGAACCTACCTTTAATATTATTGGTCATGTCAAACAATTCAATTTAAAAAGGGTTTGCCCATACCTTCCCTAGCCTTGGGTGCAACCTGCTGGCCATTGGATAAATTGTTGCTAGCTCTCCAAGCAGAATCACATCCCATTTTTCTGTAAAAATAGTGATACTGATCCAAAAATTAGGTCAGATCTAAGTTGACATTGGAAACACCCTAGTGTGTTAATATGTTAAAAATTAACTTCAAAGGCATCTTTGAGCATAATACACCTATCCCAATCTCAACCCTTCTAGCTTATATGGCAGCAGTCCCTAACAAGGTCTTCTGTTGCTCCATTTTCTTTTCTCACTTTCCATTAGTTATATTAAAAATAGATCCCCTGTTTTGTAAAATTACTATCAAAACAAGAAGTTTGTGGGGCCAATTTCCAGCCATGTGCTCTAATTTCAAAATTACTTGGCGAGTGTTGTTAAAGTCCCTTTTTACGTTACTTCAAAGTGTGTGGATGGCTTTACTAGTGGTATTCTAGCTGTGGCTCTGGGTGGTAACTTATCCTGAATGGCAATACAGTCTTAACTATATCAGCAAACTCAATGACATAATGGATAACCCAATCCTTGCCCATCTCCACCCTCCTTCATAAGTGGAAAGATGCATTGGGTTTTTTATATGAGCAGAAGGTTCAACATTTGGTTAGTGGTGTGGTTAAAAATTACCTCATTCTCTATATCAAAGCTTCTATGCCATGGCTAAAGATTATCCCTAACATATAAAAACTTTGGCTTATACCCCTATTTTTTAAGCGTTAAAGTGTTAAGCCCTTATTTCTACCCACAAATGTACAGCTTGGACGGTCAAAAGTGTGTGTTGTTGTTCCTGTTTCCACTTCTCAGCCCTCCAGCCCAGCAGTTATATTTTCTGGTAAATTAACTCCTTTTGTTGAGTCTGACGCCACAAGGGAAGAGATGCATTTAAATCCATTAGCGCCTCTGTTATCTTCAGTACAACAGGCAGAAGTTAAGGTTACCCATATAGATGGAGCAACGATTCATTCCCCTGAGACTAGTCCAGTAGATATTTTGGTGATACCACCTCCCCACCAGTTATGCCCATTATTTTGCAAATAAACAAGATCATGCTTACTTTATATTGTATTTAAGATTCAGTTGGGATCTTAAAAGTAAATGTTGACTCTTTATGGGATAAAGGAGAAGATAAGAATTTTATGAGTATGAAAGTTGTTCAGGATCTGAATCTAAACCTTGATGTAGGATCTTATGTGTAGGCGCACATCATCCTATATAACATGTTATGCAATATGAAATCCTGTACCCTTCTTTGTGCATAACTTTTGGTTTCAGTGACTGGTTTACTGAGGCGCTAGATTTACTATTCCCAGTCATTCTGGGGGTAGGTTGGTGGCGTCTTCAACAAGTGAGTATTACCTGGATCTCAACCCTCTTGTTTTTTGAGAACACCCACTCAGGTGGTGAGTTCCCGCTCATTGATACTTACTCCCCTAACAGAGCTGTGGAGTCTATCATGGTAACTTCCTCCCTCAATGATTTACCCCTTGATTTCATATGTGTTGTTGCAGTATAATCATAATTCAATATGGATAAAGACAATCGCCTTCCACCTCACTCTGGTTATGATATGGCCTTCAGTTTGATGGCGGATTTCATTGATATTAACTGCACTATATACTTATATAAAGAGCAAGAAGATAAGGCACCGAAGGTGTTGTTGTCAACTGCTCCAAAAAAGGCGAGTATATTAGAAATTCTCTCTTAATTCCACTATAATTTTTGTTCCAAAGGGCTTATGGTACATTAAGCAATTGAATGGATCATGTACCATTTTAATATAATGGTGCATGATCCATAACCCCTTCCCCTAGAACAAACCATTAGCCAGGCAATTCTATAGTCTAAAGTGTTTTTTAAGAAGGACCTTGTGAATGCTTTCATTCAAATTTGGGTCGCAAAAGGCCAGGAGTGGCTTATGGCCATTCTGACTAGAAGGGTATTTCCAGTTCTGTGTAGCGCTTTTTGGTCTGAAGAATGCGCCTGCCACATTCCAGCAAATGGCAATTATGTGTTGAGCGATCTTTGCTCCACCTGTGCGGTGGTGTACACTGACAATATCCTAGTACATTCTCTCAGTCATAAGCAGCATGCAATGGATCTGGAGATGGTACTGGATGCTTTGAAGAAGGCAAAACTTCATGTGAAGCCTTCAAAGTTTGAGTTTTTCAAAGAAGAAGTCATATACTTGATTAATCTGGTCCTGAAGGATAGGTACACCATTCTTGTAGCAAACTTAATGCCATTCTCCCATGGACCACACCTACCACCCAGAAACAGCTGCAGAGTTTCTTGGATACCATTATTTTCTTGAGGTAATTTTTTCCTGCGCTCTTGCAGTTGGTGGCGCTGCTTCATTTCCTGACAGGGAAAAACGTTCCCTTCAGATGAATTAGATATTTTTAATTGTTGAACTTCTGAAAGGGGTTAATGCTCATTTGGTGCTACATGCACAGGATTCGACAATTCAGCAGCAGCAAGAGTTTAAAACTCTTAACTTCTATAGTAAAAATGGGGATTTTAGTACCACCAAAGAAATAAAAATGGTATAAATAATATATACTAAGAAAACAGGGATTTAAGATGCATATGCTCTATTAGTGATATTGGCTGGGTAAAAACAAACCCTCTTATGATGTCACTGCTTAGTAATCAACTCACATTGGGCTCAAAATGCAATACACATCAAATTTATTATTAGTTTTGAGTAAGGTTAGAAAATATGGTCGTTCAACCCATTGGTGCTCTTGAATATCATCTTGCTTTACAGGAAGGGCTTATGGAGGGTTGAGAGTGGGTAGGACAATCCCATGAGGTAATGCTTTAATGTAATTGAGCCAGTCACCTTATGAGAAAATATCTGCACCTTTTGGGAACCCTTCCAACCCTATAAAAGGGGCCAGTCTCTGAGGTATGGCTTGAACTAGATTAGTGGTAAAGCGGGGAGGGACCTTAGAAGAGCTCCCTTGATTCTGCTGATGAGTTAAAATATTCCAGTACCCAAACTTGAGCTAATTGACCAAGTCTTATTATAATTGAGGAAAGTATTGCCCCAATTCAAATGATTTTACTGCGAATCAGCCAGGGTCTTTTGGTCAAAGTTATTATCATCTTCGTCAAAAACGCTTTTCTCACAATATCATGCTTGTAATCATTTGAAATTATGCACATTTAAAGAAATCAAGGAAGTGTTTGTGTGCCTTCTGTTCATAAGCATTCCAAACCATCCTGGCTTTTTATAGTGGCATGTGATGCCTCTACGGCTGCAGCAAGAGCTGTTCTGATCAGAAGTATAATGGGGTGGAGCATTATGTCGCCTACTTCTCACTCAGTTTACTCCTTGGAGAAATCCTTAAACATATAAAACAAGGATCTTAATGCTGTATCGTGGTTGCTTACAATCTGATAACCTTCTTCAAAGAGCATGGCATGAATTGACTGTAAGGACGGACCACCAGGCATCATGTAGTTCAGATTGCCAGAGAAGTTGGCGCATCATCAGGCCTAGACGTACCATGACCTGTGTAGCTTAAATTAAGTACTGTTTTGTAAAGGGTGCCCTGATGTCCTCCCCAATTTATTATCTCATAAACCCTCATTGAGTCCTTTAGAGAAGGAAGAACAAGAGCATACCACAGTGATCCTTGATTTTAAGATATTTGCCATTGCTCCTCCTATAATTTCTGTGGTAGACTGGGACCCAGATGCGTTTTTGATTTCTTGGATACTGGATGGACAAACATTCTTCTTAAAGAGGCTGGTGTTGTTTGACTAGTTGGTTCTGCCAGCCATAAATGGGCTCAATATCCTCTGAAAGAGGGAATGACATTGTTCTAGTCTAGAGTTTAAATTCCTCCTCAACCTTGTGAGTAAGTAATCTCCTCCCACAATAATCACTCTGTGGTGGGGCATCTAGGGAATAAGAAGTGCCTTAAATTTAGTAAAGTGGTCATTTAACTAGGAAGTTATCTCTAAAAATAAATCAGATTGGACCACGAATTGTGTGACGTGTAGACGGCAAGTCTGATAGGTCAGGTAAGAATGGTCTACTATATTCCCTACAGAAGGCAGAAGCCCAAGACCTCAGGATAAGTTGACTTTATTGTTGATCTTCCCATCAAAATTGGTTCAATGTAATCATGTATATGGACCACTTTAATAGATTTTCCTTGTTTATCCCTTTTTTCTGCAATTCACTCAGAAGAGATTGTCATGCAGTTCGTTCAACATGACTTTTCTATATTTAATCTACTCAGGAGGTGGTAAGTGACTAGGGGCCCCAGTTTACTGCCCGGTTTTGGACCGCTCTTCTTGCTATCCTAAAATCAAGCCAGGATGTTCCACCGAGTACCACCCCAATATGATGGGCAGATAGAGGGGCAACCAGATACTCAAGAAGCATCTTCACTGCTATGCCTCTGCCACTCAAGATACCAGGGCTTCTGACCTTCCCCTGGAAGAGTCCACATAAAATAACGCCACCATTCATCAACCAGCTTTTCCCCATATATAGCCACACTAGGAATGTATCCCTCATTTCTCATTGGCTCCTGCCTTCGCCCAAAAATACCTGCTGTAGATGAATATTTTCAGCATATCCAGAGTACACAATCCCTGGTTTGGGAACACTTGACCAAGATATTAGTGATTACAAGTAACTCCATAGATCATAAATGTCTACCTGTCCATGAGATTAAGGTGGGTTTTTTAGTCATGCTGGATACATGGTACCTGCGTATGAAGGCGCATTACCAGAGGTTTTTCTAGAAAATGCTCTGAACCCCACATGGTGGAGGCGGATTTTGGACCTGGGCTTTCTGGCTGATCCTCTCCACTCAATGGAAGCGTCATAGCTTCTTACATGCCTCTCAGTTGTCCCCTTACAATGGGAAAGAGCCAGCCATTCCTGAATTAGTTGTTTTAGAGGAATCAGAAAAGACCTAGGTGGATGAAATTCTGGCATCATGGAATTTTAATCACTCGGTGCTATACTTGGTTTCTAGGAAGGGATCACTTCCTATGAGAACCCCCTGGGTAAGTGCCAGCGATTGAAAACATTGCTGTGAGTTGCTGTAGGCCTTCCAAGTTGCACATCCTGAAGCTCCTCATTCACTCCAGAAAGTTGTTTCCCTCCTATCCATCAAATTACCTAAGTCTCATAAGAACTTTGCACTTGTACAAGTTCCTGGTTGTGGTGCTCCCCCTGTCCAAAAAGGGAAGGATAGTGTAAGCCCTGGGAAATGACCCAGAAGTTTCAACAGGGAGGAATATCCATTCAGAACTATGAAGGGGGATAAAAGGGCTACTCACTCTTCACCAACTAGGGGTGATCTGACCCACATTATATATGAGAGGTGGGTGAAGCCTACACCCTGAAGGTTGTCTCAGTACCCCTCTTCCCACCATCAAGGTATTGGTGAAGAGGATCTAAGGGTTGTGCCAGGAGGTGGTAGAGGCCAGAAGCCATTGTCAGAATTGAGGTTGCACTTCCGATTTAGCCAGAAGGCCTTAAATCCTGATTTAAGTCACATTATCAATAAAAAGGCGATAATATAGTATAATGAATCTTTCAAATTGATTGCAAACTCAAACTTTCTCACATAAATTTCCTCCTTTCCACCAGTGAAGGTGATTTTTCACCCAATAAGATTAAGTAATTCAAACATTTGATTTATAATAGAATTCTCATGGCCTTGGCGCAACCTGCTGGCCATCAAATGAACTGTTTTCAGCTTGTCAGGCAAAAAATCGCATCCTAAAAAACCTTTTGTAAAAATATTAATACTTTTAACCAAACAACTCAGATCTTAATCAACATTGGAAAAACCCTAGTGTGTAATCCCTCAGAACTTAATTTCAAAGGCACTCTTAAGCATCAATGCATCCCCTTCTTATCCCTCTCAGTAAGCTTATAAGGCAGCAGTCCCCAAAAGGTTCTTCTGCAGCTCCATTTTCTTTTCCCACTTTCCTTTGGTTTTATTAAAGAATAACTCTTTTATTTATAACTTTGCTATTAAATTAATAAGTTTGTGGTGCCAATTTCCAGCTTTGTGTGTCATTCTGAAATTACCTAACAAATATTGAAAGTGTTTCTTTTCATGTTACTTCCAACTGTATGGATGGCGTACCAGTGGTATTTTAAATGTGGCTCTGGGTTAACTTATACTGAGTGGCAGTGCATATTAGTTATATCATTAAGATCCATGGCAGCAAGGGTGAAGAGGCATCATTCAAATGCAAATCAATATTTATTAAGGATGGGGTACTAAAAATAGGCGTGAATTTATAAGCCATTAATTTGTATTACATGTATTCTTTCAGCTTGGATGCGGGCATTGATATTTTTGGTAAATGTGGCAATATTGGTGGAGGGTAATCTTTGATTCTGGGTTCTGCGCTACCACTGCCACTTTCTCATTGATTTATTTTTTGCACATATTGAGGAGTTTAAGCTTAACCAAGGGGCCTAGCTAGAGAAGATATTATGAGGAGGAACACCTGCTGCAATCATCACCACAAACTTGGTGACTGCTTCCTAAAATGGAAAGCAGTCTGTCAAGGCAGCTACTTTAACAGCGATCTGGTGTATACTTTATAATTTTGCAGCATTAGTCTGAGGGTATAGAAAAGAGGGTGGAATTGGGGGTCATATTTAGCATTTAAGAATTGTTTAAGGTGGAGATTGAGTTATTCTATAAAATCACCTAAAGTAGATACCTCAGCCAATAAGTCTCAAGGATATTAGTTAAATTGGATTGGGGCATCAGCATAAGAATGAGGCTTAGATGGTGAATGGGAGGAAGCTTAGTACTTAACTTTAGTCCAATCTGCTTCATGATTAGATGTGGTAGGTGCAGTTCTGGGTTGAGGAGGGGCCTGTATGGCTGATGTGGGGATTTCTTTTTAAAAAACTCCATATCAATAATTTATATTTTTAAAAGGGTTGGAGGAATCGATTACTATCTTATCCAGAACAGGTTTTAAGCCTGTTATATCATTTTTACCCCACCTTAGCTTGTGGATACAATTGTGCGCAATTAAACATGGTTTAATGCAAGAACCACTGCAGCAACAGAATTTGGTGTTGGGATAAGATTATAACTAATAAAGGAAAGTTGTGGGGCTCAGCAGCTGATGGTTCATAGAGAAGATGAGAAAGGAGCTTAAAGATTCTGTCAAGAAGCATTTTCATTTTGAGTGATCTGACTCAAAACAAGGTGGACTGATAGTCTCTCACCCTCCACATGGTCCCAAATAGATGTTCAGGCGCAGAAGGATGCCAGTGCAAGAAAAATTGGTAGGGAAATTTTATCATAATTAGGGGTATATAATGGCAAATGAACAAGGCCAGGCTAGACGTGTGGCCCCATTTGGGACCACAAACTGTAGGATGTGGTTGGAGCCATAAGATGGCAAATCAACCATCTGTTTCTTGTGGAGCACTTTGGGGAAGGGTGGGTGGGAAAACCAGCAAACTAAACTACCTTAAAGTGTCTAGGGTAGCTAGGTCAAGTTTCTGGGAGAGGAGTGCCCTGAAATACTAGGGGAACAGTTGCAACAATGGCAGCATCAGCTTTGAAAGTAAAGCCCAAATCTAAATTTTCCCTTATAGGGCAAATGCTAATAAAGTTTATGGGTTTATCTCAGTCTGAGCTAATTTGATTATTTGTTTGTGTATGGGAACAATTTTTCATACTTAATGAAAGTCCAAATGGTATGTTGCTTTAGGGAAGTACCAGGGGTTTTGAGGCTGTTGATTCTCGGCGTTTGGGCTCAATTACGCCGAGTTGGTTTTTGCACAGGGTATGAGCCACTGAGCAACCAAATCAGACGATATGAGGATCGCTGACTTATAATAAAACTCAATAGAATATGTATGGAGCTATCGCCCCTTATTTCGACCTTATTTAATATAAATCACAGACTTATCTGCGCTCTCTCTCTTCCCTTATAAAAAGACTCTCCCTTTTAAACGTCCATGAGACTCTTTATACCTCAGTTCACCAGCTGGATGCATCCTCATCTTGGTAATCTTCTATTCTTCTTCCCTTTTCAAATTACTCTCATTCATATCAAATCTTAACATAATTCCTCTCAATTTACCAAATGTCCTCATTTTGCTCAATTATAATTCATGTATCCCTTTTTTCATAGGTCTCGGGACTCATCTTAATTCTCCTCCAATCCGCTGATATGGGTAGCATATAGTCCAGTCATATCAACTTCCCAATATTACCCCCCTTTGACTGGATGATAGGCTCTTACTGTTTGTATGCTCGAAGGAACTTTGTGTGGACTCAGTTGATAATCTGACCCCCAGCAGGTTCCTTGATTGTGTAGACATCCATGCCAGTCTTCTTAATAATCTCGAATGGGCCAATCCAAATGTCAGAGAGCTTATTTTTTGCCTGAATCCATGCTGGTCAGGGCATAAAACATAATCCCCCACAGCGAACAATGGAAGTCCACTCCACCGCTTCTGGTCAGCCGCCTGGTCACAAAGTTTCTTAGCTAAACTGGTGGAGTAGGCCTCCATTTGAAACTTGATTAATGTATCTGTGAGTTGCTTCAGATATTGCTGAGGATTCACACCACCAGTGTCCTCTACACACGAATATAGCAAGGCAGGCAGAGCCGGATGTTGACCATACAGCAGTTGAAATGGACTCTTACCAGTGGCAGAATGATAGCTGATATTATAAGCGAACACAGCAGTAGGTAGAAGAGCACTCCATTCTGAGGGCCGATCCATTATCAATTTGCAGAGTACGTTCACTAGGGTTCCATTGACTCGCTCCACCATCCCAGTTGATTCCAGATGATAGGGGGTGGTCAAAACCCCACGAATCGCCATCAGCTTGTTTAACTTCAGCAGGATATGCAAAGATGAAGTTGGTTCCATTGTCTGTCAGAATGAACTGTGGGCAGCTTTGCCGCTGTATAACACACTCCATAATAAACTTGGCAGTGGTGACCGCGCCCAAGTCATTAATAGCCCTGGCCTCCACCCATTGGGTCAAATGATTGATGGCAATAATTATATACTTAGATCAATTGGCACTAGTTGGCAGAGGTCCCACTACATCAATAGAAACGGTGTGCCATGCAAATCAGGGTTTCACTAGTTGGTAGGTGATTTTCTTGCATAAAGGATTTTCCACTTGACACTGATGTCAACAGCTAACCATTTTCTAATACATCGTAATGCATGCTTTCCCAGATATATTGGGGTCTCAAAAACTTTAGCATCTTCCACAATCCTCCATGGCCTACAGCCCGATGAGCATCCATAATTATTGAGGGTCTATTCAAAGGCTTAGGAAAATTAAGCGTCAAGTCTCCAATCCACTTATATAATTCCTCCCCTCGTATGAAGGTATTCTCCCTGAGTCCATCTAACACTTTGATCACCTGCAGCGGCTCATCCTGGTATTGGTTCGCCACCATCTTTTTGTACATTATATCAGCTAGATCCTCTGTGATAGCAACCATGGGAAATTGAGACAGACAATCCGCGTTTTGATGTTTTGCCCCAGGTCAATGTAAAGTCTTTAAATAATATGCTTGCAGCTTCAGAGCCCAACGTGCAAGCCATCCTTCCGGTCCATGCAGATTCTGTAGCCAGCACAAGGAAGCGTGATCCATCACTACTTGAAATCTTACCCCATGCAAATATATCCAACATTTTTTGTAAGCGTAGACCACAGCTAAACACTCCCACTCAGTTACAGTGTAGTTTTGTTAATGACAGTTCAAACTCTGACTACAAAATGCGACAGGATGTTCCACGCCGTCATCATCCTTCTGGGATAATACTGTCCCAATAGCAGCTAGGGATGCGTCCACTTGTACTATAAACTGCTTGTCAAAGTTGGGGTATTGCAAAATGGGTGCACTTGCTAACGCGGTACACAATACATTGAAAGCGTTCTGGCATCATTCCGTCCAATCAAAAGAAGCATTTTTCTTTAATAACTTGAAAGGAGGGGCCCCAATGCACCTGAAATTGGGAGTGAACCATCAATAATACCCAACCATCTCCAGAAACACCTGAATGGCCCGCTTATTTCCTGGCTGAGTCATCTTGCCTATTGCTTCCACTTTAGCCAGCTGTGGTTTAAGCCCATTTGAATTTAAAACAAACCCAAGGCATTCCATTTGCTCTTTAAAGAAATGGCACTTTCAAGGCTTAATTTTGATATTAGTGGTAGTGAGGCGTTGAAACACTTGCTCCAAGTGGGCCAGATGCTCTGTAAACATCCACAAAAACACATTGATGTCATCAAGGTAAACTAAGATGCAGGACAGTTTATATCACCTAAAATCATATCCATGGCATGCTGGAACATAGCCAGAGCATTACACAATCCTTTAAGCATGCGCGTTGGCTGGAACAACCCTCTTGAAGTGATGATCGCACATTTCTCCCATTCAATTAATGGCAATTCGATCTGCCAGTACCCTGAGATCAGATCCATGGCATAATAGTTCGCCCCATCCAATCGATCTAACATATTGTCAATCCATGGAAGAGGGTAAGAATCCTTCTTTGTGACATTATTGAGTTTACAATAGTTCATAATCATCCAATTCAAGCCATCCTTTTTCTTTAAGATGAGCACAGGTGATGCCCACAGACTGTTTGATGGCTCTAGCATTCCTTGCTCAATAAGTTTATCCACTTTGTTGGAGACAACCTCTTCCACAACTCTAGAACATCTAATAGGACGCGAACGAATGGGAGGGTGATCCCCCATATCAATCTGATGTACCACCCCTTGAGCGCACCCCAGATCATGATCGTTATTTGCAAAAATATCCCAATACTTTTCAAATAATGCCATAGCCTTATCTTGCTGATCCACTGATAATCCCATGAGCGCTTCCCGCGGAACTAAAGTCAGTATGCCTAATGAGGATTGAGACAATAGTCCAAAATCTGTAAAGTGGACAGCAACAACTTCGCTTTTCATTGATTGGTAGCCCCTTCCACCGCAAATTCAAAATGTCTAAAATAACTGTGTAGGTTTCCATTACAACTGAAAGGAGGCAATTTTTATATATAGACAAACTCACTTGGCTCTTGGGTTCTGCTGCAAGGGGCAGGCGAATTGGTTTTGGAGTGACTATGGGAACCATCACTTGGTGCATTATCATACCGCTGGCTGGATGATCTTGAACCTGTCGAAGTGGAATCAGAAGAAGTGGTGTCACGCGGGGGTCCATCATACCACCCGATGGATACTCATTTGTTGATCCATAACACTCTTCCCCCAAAAAACCACTAACTGCCCCATTTCCCCCAGCTCCGGTACACCCTGCAAACTGTTCATTAATCAGCTGTTCCACTTTAACCAAATAACATTTACACTGTCCATCCTATTATTCTTGTTGTAACATTTTATATTGCTGTTGCAGTTCCCAGCAAAATTCCCTTTCCTCATTCAATGTTTGTTCCATAGTTTGTAATCATGAAAGAACTTCCTCAATTATATTCTCTCGGCAGGTTTGTTGTTATGTTGCATTTTCTGCTTGCTGGTTGGCATTGTTTATTTGGTTAACAAGTGAGGATTGTTCCCGCACTGATTCCTCATTGGCCCGTTGAAGGGTATCAATGAGCTCTTGCATGTCCGCATACTCTCTTGTCTCACCAATAGGAAGAGGGAAGACTCATTGGCGCTCCACCTGACTAACGACTTCCAATCATGAAACTTGACGAATAAGCTGGAGATAATTGGTAGACATTGACCAAAGGATAAGCGCATTATCTGACGTTCTCTGGGTATCCCATTTAATACAGAGTTGATCTAATTCTTTCAATAGAGAGCTGACTTGGGCCACCACTTGCTGTTCCATCAGGGTCATTCTTTCCTTGAGCTGAGCAATCACGGCTTCAAGAGCTTACGCCCATTCAGCTAGCTCCATCATACAGCACTTGGTATTATTCCCCAAGGTTGTTACATCCTGAATCCACTCTGCTGATAGGCCATGCTGTTCTAGTAGTTCTCTTATTACTCGAGGTAATTCTGATTTTTTTGAGGTACTAGAATGTCCAATCAACAGTGAACATCACCAACATGATGATCTATCTGTGCCAGTGCCCCTTGTATTTCCAAAAACAAACAAATGAGGCAGTCAAGCAGGAAGCGAGTATTGTGCTGTTGTGCTTGTGCAAACTGCAATACATCTCCAATTTCAATATTATGGCAAGCCAGGACATGCAGTAGCTGGCGAATTGAAGGTTGCACACAAGTGACTAAATATTCCTCAATTTTGTGGGTACCAAGGCGGCGATTTAACCCCATAGTAGTTGCATCCAAATAAGACATGTACAGCGCGTATCAATTCTCTTGATCATGTTGGTTATAGAACAGACTCAGGGCATTTTCCTTAGTCTCATCCTTGTATAGGCGATACCCATGCAACAGCCATTCCATAATATTTATCCGTTGTTGGGGAGTCACATTTGTGGATCATCCTTATTGGCTATTCATCAACTCCTGGCAACTCTCAAATTGCACATTAGTCATAATTTCATCATCCCCTGGTTCAGTAACAGTAAATAATGTTGGTTCAAGGTTAGGTGCCTACTGAGCTTCTTCAGCATACTGTGCTCAGAATCTGATCAGGTTATGTCGGAACAAATGAGGAAACATCATTGTGTTTTGCCAGCTATAGTTGCTAAGTGGACCCCTGTAGTGAGCACCACTGTTGATTCTCTGCGTTTGGGCCCAAACCCGCTGAGTTGGTTTTTGCACAGGGTATGAGCCACTGAGCAAAAAAAATCAGACGATATGAGGATCGCTGACTTATAATAAAACTCAATAAAATATGTATGGAGCTATCGCCTCTTATTTCAACCTTATTTAATATTAATCACAGACTTATCTGCGCGCTTTCTCTTCCCTCATAAAAAGACTATCCCCTTTAATTGTCCATGAGACTCTTTATACCTTGGTTCCACAGATGGATGCATCCTTGGCTTAATAATCTTCTATTCTTCTTCCCTTTTCAAATACTCTCATTTGTATCAAATCTTGGCATAATTCTTCTCGATTCACCAAATATCCTCATTTTGCTTGATTATAATTTGTGTATCCCTTTTTTCATAAATCTTGAGATTCATCTCAATTCCCCTCCAATCCACCGATATGGGTAGCATATCATCCAGTCATATTAACTTCCCAACAGAGGCACCCAATAAATTGCTAAAGGTAAAGGTTGTGACCCTTGGAAGTGATGAAACATCTCAAGGATATAAGAGAACTGGAAGATCTAGTATAAATACTTTATCTCACTTGACAGAAAATGTGGGGGATTTAACCACTGCCCCATTTTTAAACAATTGTATGTTTTCCTGGTTGAGAACATATCCTGATATCAAATAGTTCAAATTGTTCTAAAAATTTTAAATAAAATAGTGGTTTAGGATATCTAGCTCTGAAGTTTGCCTTGCACTAACTTGAGTTTAGTTCTGCCTCTTAAGAGAACAACCCAATTTTTTATAAACTTGAAGGGGGTTCCAAAGGGTGTAAATAATTTCTTTATCAATAAGGAACTAGGATTCACTCAAATCGACGTAAACAAACCTATTTCTGAGCCAACAGATTGGATAAAGTTTAGTAAGTCAGTAACACATGGACTTGTCATTTGCACTGCTGACCAATCAACAAATTATTAAGATATGTCTGATTGAAAGTATCTAAAAGGTTTTAATAAGTCAATCCTTCCTTATTCTAATACTAATCCTGCTATCAAACGCCTTACTTCAGATCTGAAATGCATCAGACTGAATAGAAACTTTAATCAAAGCTCAAGTGATAATAAAGACAAGTATTCTTTTCAGATTTGTCAAATCAACCCAAACATCAACAATTCAAGATGTAAGAATCTGAAAAGCACTTCCAAAATTTTGATTCCTGCATTGATGACAAATTATCACAATAGGAAAAAATGCGAATCCCAGTTAACTATATTATCCTCTCATTTACAGTTAAAATATTTCAATATATGATATTGTTGCGTGACCATAGCCTTAAATTAGTCAATGGCAAAGGGGTTTTATTTTAGAGAAAGGTAGAAAATCTTTTTGTTCTCTCTGCAATCAATGATTGCAACTGATTATATTCAAGACTAGGTAAGCTTGATAATCAACACGAGGAAATGTGTGTGCACCCAACTTTGAGTAAAGGTTGGGTGAGCGTAGTAAAGGGCACAGGGTTGTTATTAGCACCATCCAAAGTTTGTAAACGCTTCAGCAACACCAGTGGACAAGATAAAACAAAGAAAACAGCAGTGATAATTTGCTGGAGATCTTAGCCTGGAAAGCAAAATGCAACCAGTTCATCAAAACTTGCATCCCAGCCCCTGTCATCAGTGGAGCACGGGGTTCAAGTTTTTCTGGATACTAACTTAACAGCACTTTAGGAAAAGTTTTGTGGTGATGTGCCAAGCACTTCCTGGCTTCTGTATATGTTGCACCACACTCTATGACCCGTGTATGGTTTGGTCTCAGGTTTGAATCTGCACAAGCAGTGGACGACGCTGCATAGGTGCACGTGGTGTTCAATTTCCCAGATGGTCAATAGGAGGTCAAAACAAAGCGCATGCATTGGACTAAATCCAATCAAATAATTTTCACGTTTGACTTCCTCACCACAATGGTGAAGCGTGCAGTGCTGGAGCACCACCTCTTGGTTGGTCTTAGAAGCTATGGGGAACTTTTCTCTTTCATAATGCAGTACTTCACGCTTATGCTGGAGCTGTGCACAGGCAAAGCAATTGCAGTGATTACGCCATCCACAGTCATCAGGGAAGACTTAACCCTATTTCCCCACACTGCTTTCTTAAACATTGACGGGAAGGAATCCCACCCATTCTATATTATATTGAATAACGCACCCCCTATCCGCACCTTTTGTTGTGCTTTTGGCCATAAGGTGCACACCTGACCTTCCAGAGAGGGAATCAGTCAAAACGAAATACTCCTGATGCAATGGGAAGTGCAGACTCCCATTACAAACCGGCCATTAGCACCAATGTCGCCTTTCCAGAGGGGAGCTTAGGGATTACATTCAGGTAAAACCTGTGTCCCCACAAGAGCACAAAAAGGCTAAGCAGGCCCATCAAGCAGCGGCCAAGGCAGTGGCATCAGCAGCATCTGTGATCCCTCCTGCACAGACCCAAGCTGACATCGTGTCATTAGTAGCTAAAGCGGCTCAATAATCCGCTCACCAATCAATTGGGCCTACCAACCTGAGGAACAGATGTTTGAGTCAGATTTACCTGTGCAAATTACTATGTACAGATCAAAACCAATCCCCACAACCCAAATCCCCAAGTTTTTTGCTGACCTCCAATGGTGCACTACAGGAGAAATCCAATGCAAAACTTTTACCCAAAGCAACTAACACTAAACTCAGTACTAAACCCACAGCAAAGGATAACCTAAGGACTCATACAAATCACCAATTACATGGTCCAAAACTGTTGCTGAGTCAGCAGCATAGGAAGGGCAAGGCGGCCCTTCCCATTGCTCTAAGGTGCAATGGAGGATCCTTCACAATAGAGATGGTGAACATCGCTGGACTCAAGGACTCACCATCCCAGGCTAGGAAACTGAGTTTTTTACAATTAATTTACCTGTGGAAATCCTGGCCATTTCAGAAACCCACTGTCCACATGGTGCCGAGGACACATGGGCAACCATGCTCCTCCACTCCCTTTTCTACTGGTCGCTTCACTGTGGGGTGCTTTTACGCGTGACTTATAGCTTTAAATTTATATCCAAGAATTTTTATCTTGATGGTCATGTGCTGGTTGTGTCCTTTTTGTGGGATGATGAAGTGCACGCAAGCATAAGTATTTATGCCCTGACCTGTGCATGGGCTCGCTGAGCTTTCCTCTCAGCCATTACTTCTCTTCTGCTCCCACCTGATCCATTTGTGGTGAGCGATCTAAACTGCTGGGCTAACCCATACACCAACCAGAGCCTTCAACGCCTACCCCCTCCCCCACAGGGGCACGTCAAACTACGAGTTCTAAAAGCCACTTTGGGGCTATTTGATACCCTCTCCAAACATGCACCGTTGCTATCCAACATGTCCCAACCCTATGTTCACAATGATCAACTCAGGTCTATGTGCTGCATTGACCTTATCCTCACCCTGTTGAACTTTTGCCTCCAGATTGTGCACTTTATGACGACAAAAATTGATTTCACTGACCACAGGCTGGTATTGATATCCTTTACTTTATCAAACCCAGCGGCACAAGTGCTAGATGTGCAAACTTTGTCTGGATGAGATTGCATCACCCAGGTTTTCCTCATGGGTGGACACCAGAAATTTAGCTATGGAGTTCACCACACCATTCTGTGCAGACCCAAATCTACCTGATCAACCTCCAAAGCAAACACCATCATTCAGGCACGCCACCTCTCATTGCATCACTCACAGGCTGACTCAGTGGTCATAAAGCGCATGCTTGCAGAAGTGGACCAACTGGAGTCTAATGTCCCTTCTGTAGGCTATAGCCCAACTTGGGGTCATAAGTGGGCAGAAGTGTCTTCTTGTCTCAACGCACTGGTAAGACAACACAAACATCGCGTTTGTGTTCAGTTCAAGGCAAAAAATATCATAGTGGGTGACATGTTCTCTGCTACCTATTCCACTAATTCTTTGCACCATGACAGAGCTTGGCCTTCACACAGGTGAGGCGGTCAGATTACTCTGTCCCATAAACTTCAGCTGAAGTAGTAGTCGAAGTTAAAAACTTTTAATCCAAATTATATTGATTTGGTGCAGTCAAACCGGCCAAAATTAATGAGTTTCTCGATGGCGCACATATCTGCACCGTTTCCTGATACCCAGAGTCGATGAATATAACTTCTCAGGATGAAATCTGGTATGCTGTTCGCGGTGCACCGCACAGGAAGTGCCCAGGTCCAGATGGGATTCCATATGAGTTCTACAAGAGATAATTTAATTATTTCTCTTCTTTGTTGCTTGCCTCAATGAACAAGTATATGTTAGAAACGTGCCTCCTTCCTGGGGGCCAGGTGGCCTATATGATAACGCTGTACTAGAAAGGAAATATGTTGGACTCAGAAAACTGGTGCTTCATATCATTTACTAATACAGATATTAAATTATTTACTAACATTATGGTAAACCGCCTAGGAGAAGTACCCTCTGAAGTAATATCCTCTGAGCAGTTCAGTTTCATCCCCATGCAGTCAATATGGGACAACATAAACCACGTGGTCAACGTCTGCCAATCCATGACTACTGGGGCACTTGTGTTATTAGACCAACAAAAAATCTAATGATAGGTCAACTGGGATTACCTTAAAGCCTGCCTCCACAAGTTCCACCTCCCCCACTACTTCATTAAATGGGTGATGTTGCTTTTGGTATCAGCCACGATGGCTGTGCGTGGCCCTGGTTTACTTACTGATGTGGTCCACCCTCAAAGGGGTCTCCACCAAGGGGACCCTTTAAGCCCACTCTTATACAACTTCAGCCTTGACCCACTTTTACAAAATGTGAATGCCCGCTTTGCTGGTGTCCAGGTGCAAGGCCAAGCACCGGTTAAGATGCTGGCGTCTGCTGATGATTGTGTATTTGGGGTATCTAACAACCAAGATGCATGAGTGCTTAAAATACTATCCAGGCTTACTCCAGGGTAAGTAACGCTGCACTTAATGCCTCCAAGGCCGAAATCATCCTTGGGCGTTTCCAAGCCCGCTGAACACCAGCACCCTGTTTCCTCCCTACTTCAGCAGCTAACTCACAGGTTTGCTTGCTCTGCCAACCCCAAACTGCCCCGCTTGCGCTGCCTTAAGTACCAAGCCCCACTGATGGTATGGTGCGCCATTTAGGAGTGTGGCAGAGGCGGGAGGGTACGCCTCATCGGTAATGGAGCACCACATTCTTGACAATGTCGCAAAGTGCATCGACTCCCTTAGAGCCCACCAGACTACCCTCCCAGGCCGGGTTATGCTTGCCAACTCTATGCTCCTATTAAAGTCTGGTTTGTGGCCCAGGCCATTGCCTTTCCCCTCTTTCTTCAAATCTTTGTACTCCCTCCTACAAGTGTGGCTTTGGTTAGGCCGCACTCCCCCTGTGCGCCTAGATATCATGTTTGGCCCTCGCCATAATGGTGGTATGGGCCTGCTCAACTTTGAGGCCCATGCCATCAAGATACTTGGCACCTGGGTTGCTACAGTCACCAACGCCGCACCCATAGACCACCACTGGTCACGTGCAGCCCGCTCCAACTTTTCCCGCGTCCTTGGCCTCTGCAATCAAAATCACTCCCATTCTCTGATAAACTATTTTGCCTCTCATCCCTCTGACGCAAGTCCACATGGGATGTCAGCCCACTTCAAACATATTCTCCTCTCCATGCAGAGCGCTGAGTGGAGAATCAGCATATTTAGAAAAACCGCCCAGAGGGGTTGCACTATTCCCCATTTCAAATAAGAAGTCCGTGGGCAATTCGTTTTAAACAAACTGGTACCCCAATGTCCCCTCATCATTGCCCATGTGGACTACCTTAACAAGCTGGACATCCAATACTCTCTGGAGACCCAAAATGACATTTGGCAGTACAAATACCATCCTCATTTACAACCCCATATTCGCGCCCATGTGTGGAGATGCCTGATAAAGGTGTATCACACTGCTGAGAGGTCCAAAGCCTCTCAATCTTCATACATTGTATGCGGTCAATACAGTTCATTAGTCCATCACTTGGAAGAATGTCCGCCATCACAGGCAATCTGGCGGGTTGTTATACGCCTATTTTCCAGGAGCGTGAGCAGGCTTTCAGCCTGTCTAAGAACATCTTCACCTTACTTTTCTCTATCGTTGCAATCATTTTTGCAACTTATTCAATTCAAGTCTGATTCTAGTTTGATAATCTCACAGAGGAGATTAGTCTGCGCCCATGTCAGGGAGCAGTTGAGCAAGTAAGGTAAGAGGAGCAGGTGGTAGGCCCGCGGCCTCAAACGTTCAAAAACGCCCCGGAGAAACTGGCAGAATAGAAAAAAAAATTTAAAAAAACTGGCGGTCACTATTTCTTTAGAAATCCTCGCTTGGCAAGCGCGATGCAACCAGTACATGAAAACGCCGCACTCCCAACCACTCTCTTTGGTGGAATACAGAGTCCGTGTGTTTCTGGACATCCAACAAACAGCTCTATGAGAAAAATTTTGTGGGGATGTGCAAACTTTTTTCCTGACCGCGGTGTATGTCGCACCTCACTCCATGTCACACAGTTAGCTGGACCTCGGTTTTAAAAACAAGGAGGCAGCAGACGAAGCTGCTGCAGTGCGTGTAGTGATTGACCTCCCTGAAGGGCAATGGGTCATCGAAACCAAATGCACCAGATGGACAAAATCCAACTAAATTTTCCTCACATTTGACTTTTTGCCCACTACAGTAAAATGTGCCATTTTGGAGCAACAACTGAAAGATGGTCTCACCGTTTACAGTGAAATACAATCTTTTAAGATGTAACGCTTTAGGCTGATGCCACACCTGTGCATTGGCAAAGCCATCGCAGTTCTGACCCCAACTGAGGAGATCGCAAAGGACCTAACCCAGATCCCACACTCCACATATATTGATATTTGAAGGGCATACCTCCCACCCTTTCCGGGTAACCATGGACAGCGCACCCTCCATCTGCACCCACTGTGACGTGTTCAGCCATTAGGCACATGCATGCCCCATCAAGGAGGGCATCACATTCCAAGAGCACCCCTCAGTGGCCATGGACAGTGGAGAGGCGCACTACGAACCAACTGCAAGCACCAAAGAGGCCTTCCCATGGGGAGCACAAGGTTGCTACCTACTGGTAAAACCTATTTCCACATAAGAGTGGAAGAAGGCCAAGCAGGCCTGCAGGGCCGCGGCCAAGGAAGTGGCCAAAGTCACCACTGCTATCCCACACTCCCAACGCCAGGAGGACATCAAGACCTTCACAGTGGAAGCAACTCAGGAATGCATCAACCAATCAGATTGGGAAGCCCATGCTGATTGGTCCACACAATCTGAGGATCCGATGGGTGACTTGATCTCACCCAATCTTTGCAACCAAGCTCCAGTTGAAACTGACTTGGGGTCCAACCTAACTGAAAATTTTTTTCAACCCGCTTGTAGGTGCACCAAACTCATCTGCACCGCAAAAAATTCATTCAATGTCAGGGAAACAAAAGTGAAGGCAAAAGCCAACGCGAACCTTTCTGCTAAAATCAATGAAACTACCAATAGCATTGCTGCAAACACCTACGCTGCCGTGAAGGCCCATGGGGATCTAGAGGAGGCTAGTGTGCCCGGGTGCCCACCCCCTTGCACCTAAGGTGCAATGGGGGAAACCTTCACTTTAGGGACATTGAATATCGCCGGACTCAAGGCCTCACCGTCCTGGGCTAGGAAACTGAGTTTTTTTACAAAAAAATTTACCCGTGGATATCCTGGCCATCCAGGAGTCCCACTGTCTGCAAGGTTCTAAGGATGCTTGGAAAACCATGCTCCTCCCATCCCTATCCTTTTGGTCAGAGCACTGTGGGGTGCTAGTTTAGAAAAACAATCTTTTCAAATTTTTATCATTGGAATCCTTCCTAAATGGCCGAGTCATCATTGTCACTTTCTCATGGGCTGACGTGGCACATGCTATCATCAACATCTATGCCCCAACCTATGCATGAGAGTGTCAGGAATTTTTCTCATTGGTCAAATCCCTCCCATTACCCCCAGACCCTTTCATAGTTGGCAACATGAACTGTTGGCTAAACACACTAAAGGACCATTGGCCTTCCTCCTCCCACGCCCCCAGGGTCACGTAGAACTTTGCATTCTAAAGGCCACCCTTGGGTTAATGGTTGCACTGCCGCGGCAAGCCCCGCTGCTCAAAAACATGACATGCCCCCACATTCACAACGGCCAATTAAGATCCATGACCCACATCGGCCTTATTCTTACGCCGGCGAAATTCCAACCCTACATTTCCCACTGCAAAACAACAAAAATTGAATTCTCTGACCAACAGCTAGTCTCTATAACCTACCACCTACCTGTCACAGTGGCTAAGGCCCCACATTGGTGTAAACTCCGCCCTCCTGAACTTGTGTCACCAGGATTTTCCACTTGGGTGGAATCAGCATTTTTGGCAAAAGAGTTTGTTACACCGTTTTGTGTGGACCCCATCTCCACATGGGCAGCCTTCAAAGAGGATACCATCCGCCACTCTCGCTACCTCTCCTCCCAACATTCACAAGCAACATCGGCCATCAATTCGCGTGCTCTGGCAGAGTTGGCACACCAGGAGTCCAACATCCCAGCCACAGGATACAGCCCTGCATGGGGCCGGAAGTGAGCGGAGGCAGCCACCCACCTCAACACGCTCAAAAGGCAACACAAACATCAGGTTTGTGTTCAGTACAGGGCCAAACGCATTACAGAGGGCAATAAGTGCACTGCATATTTTTTAAAAAAATTTGCACCACGCCAGAGCATGGCCTGCACACAGGTGCGAAGATCGGATAATTCCATTGTGAACACTGGCCAAAGTGGCAATTGAAATGCAAAAGTATTACTCTGAGTTTTATTAATCTGATCCAATTCAGCCGGCTAAAGTGGCGGAATTTCTCGACTGAACCCACATCTGCACCGTTTCCCAATACCTGATAAATAATGAGTTTGATTACTCTGAATGAACTATGGACAGCCATCCGCGGTGCACCAAATCAGAAATGCCCAGGCCCAGATGGAATTCCATATGAATTCTATAAAAAGTACTTCAAATATATATCCCCACTACTGCTTGCCTCACTTAACCAGAGCCTTCTGGAAACGCGCCTCCTACCAGGAGGACAAGAGGCCTTCACCGTCACACTCTTCAAGAAAGGGGACAAGCTAGACTTAGCCAACTGGCACCCCATTTCTATAACTAACACGGATACAAAAATTTTAACTAAAATCATGGCTAACCGTTTAGGGATTGTAGCATCTGCCACCATCTCCCCAGAACAATTCAGTTTCATACCCAGAAGGTCAATTTGGGACAACGTGCACTCTGTGGCTAACGCATGCCAGTCCACAGCCTCTGGGGCACTTGTATTCTTGTACCAACAGAAGGCCTATGATAGAGTAAACTGGGAATACCTCAGGGACTGCCTCCACCAATTCCGCTTGCCCCCTCGTTTCATCAGCTGGGTAATGCTGCTCACGGAATCTGAAACAATGGCAGTGTGTGGCCCTGGCTTCCTAACAGAAGTAGTCCGCCCTCAAAGGGGCTTGCGACAAGGGGACCCCCTTAGCCCACTCTTATACAACTTCAGCCTTGACCCACTACTTTGAAAAGTGAATTCCCAACTCACTGGGGTCCATGTGCCAGGCCAAGCCCCAGTCAAGATGATGGCATTTGCAGACGACTGTGTGGTTAGGGTGTCTAATAATAAAGATGCACGCGCACTTGAAACTCTCATCCAGGAGTATTCCCGGGCAAGTAATGCTGCACTGAACGCTTCCAAAACCGAAATCATCCTCCTTGGTTGGTATCAAACCTGCTGGGCCCCAGCAACCAGTGCCCAGCCCGGCCCATCTGCTCACACACGTGCTCGCCCCCCCAGCTCACCCCACACCACCCCACTATTGCTCCCCTTCGTGCCACGCCCCACCATAGGGCCAGTCCGCCATCTGGGTGTGTGGGTGGAGGCAGGCGGGTACGCATCAGCAGTAATGGAAAGTCATATCCTAGACAATGTGACAAAGCGCATTGCCTGCCTCAGAGCCCACCCTACTTCCCTTACTGGCAGGGTTGTTTTAGCCAACTCTATGCTCCTCTCCAAAGTCTGGTTTGGAGCCCTCGCCATCCCCTTCTCCCCAAGCTTTTTCAAATTCTTGTATGCCCTACTGCAAGGATGGCTTTGGTCAGGCCGCCCACCACCAGTACAGCTAGAGGTCATGTTTGGCCCTCATCATCATGGTGGCATGGGCCTGCTTGACTTCAAAGCCCATGCTGCCAAGATCCTGGGCACCTGGATTGTGGCCATCACCGCCCCTACGCTCCCCTCCCAACACTGATCCAGTGCAGCCCACTCCAACTTATCCCGCGCCTTGGGCCTTAACAATCCATTGAACCCTCACTCCTTGATGAAATACCTGGCTTCACACCCATCGGCCACAGGTCCTCACGGGACTAAAACCCACTACAAACAAATCTTCCTCTCCATGCGGAGCGCTGAGTGGAGAATTCGTATTAGCGGACACACAGCCCAGAGAGGCCGCCCCTCTCCTCAGTTCACACAAGAGGTACAGGGGCTACCCATCCAAGATGGTGTGATCCCCACACGACCCCATGCCCTATCCAGGGTGGACTACCTGGACATGATGGACATCCCTTACTCCATTGAGACCCAAAAGACTATCTGGAAATACGCACACCATCCTCTGTTGCAGCTTCAAATCCGTTCCCATGTGTGGCGCTGCCTGAGGCGGGTGTACCATACGACTGAGCGCTCTAACGCTTTACACTCATACTGCGTCGTGTGTGGCCAGTATGGAACGCTGTTCCACCGCCTGGAGAAGTGTCCTACATATAAAGTAATATGGCGCGAAGTTCAACGTCTGCTTGCCAGGATCAAACACATCCTTTCAGTCTGTTAAGAGATATGTTTGCTTTATCAATGGCCTCCCCCCTTCCACCCTCCCTCCGTGCTCTGGTGGTTGCAATCGCCATGTGGACTATCCACATGATTGTCTTGGATGCCATCGCAGGCTCCGCCCTCACCCTCCCAGAAGCTGTCCACAGATTCTGGTCTCATCTGGCGGACCACTTTCAGGCGTGGATGTTTGGATACCTCCCACCGCGTCACTGACAGCTGGTCTCCTCCTGGTTCCCAGTTTGGTTCATCAAATAAGACCCTTTACTACACACGTGTTCAATTGTGGCTACGGCCCCTTTACACGTTCCCTCCCCCTCCCCATAAGTGGCGTTCCCGCTGGCAACAAGAGATAGCTTCGCTTCTCTGGGGTGCCTTCCCTGTTACTAAGTTTTGTCTCTTTTGGGTCAAATTTGGAAGTGTCCATCCCATGGTTGGCCTTCCTCGCAATAAATCAAGAACATATTCACCTTCCTATGACCTCCCCTATCCACCATTCTCTATGCACCTTAATTTTTGCAAAAGCGCTATGGATGATTCACACCCTTGTCCTTGATGCACTCTCTGGCTCTACCTCAACCCTACATGAAACTGTGTGTCGCTCCACTCCCACCTCACAGATCATTTCAAGCTTGGCTGTTTGGCCACCTGCCATCCCACCAACGCCAGTTGGTGTCATCCTGGTTCCTCATCTGGTTCCTCTCATTGGACCCCATTCTTCATTTGTGTTCAGTTCTGACCAAGGCCTCCCCTGTCACTCCACCTCTTCCTTCCACTGGCAGTACTGCTGGCAACAGGAGGTAGCTTCAGCTCCTCTGGGGTGCCCCCTTTAACTTGGTGTTTTGTAGTTGGTGTTTTTCAGCAGTGTCTGTCCCATGGTCAGTCTTTCCCAAATAAAATTCAAGATTTAAAATTTTATAAATATATATTTACTAACCCTAATAGGTATAATCTATTTCTCAGATCTTTGTGACCTCCCATTCCATCTCCAAAATAGTTTTGATAAGTTACATGGGTCAGATGACCCAAAATCCCAACCGTGACACAAATGCCACTGCTCCTCGCCATTGTTGTTCCCTTAGTTTCCTCACATCTGTAGAAAGTCAAGGGGCGGTGTATGCAGCTGTCCTCACGTATAGCCTCTTTTACTATGCCACCCTTAATACGTTGTACCTAGTCTTAACCCTTTATTTGAAATAAGTTTCTGCTGAAACTTTCCTGATCTTATTCACACCAAGCAGATTTTCAAGGAGAAATTTGAGTGACTGCCCACCATGCAGTTCACTAGTGATTAATCTAGGGACATCTGAAACCTTGTTGAACACTCTTCCTCACGCCTTTCCGCCAACATTCTCTAGGGCTATGCTCATATTACAGCAATCTCTTCAAACAATGTTACACTAGGGATTGACACAACCCCTTTCTAACCATCCAATCTAATCTTTATTATAATTTGTCAAAAAACTGACAAATGCGCCTCTTTGATGACCATGATTGCCTACATTTTTGACCATGCTTCCCCTCCTGTGCCATTTTTTCTACAGACGCCATATATAATGGAAATTTGATGATTGTCTATCATTTTTGTACCTGCGCCATTCACTTTTAGCCATACATCACCCACAACACTTGATTTTATCTCTTTGTCCTTTAAATTTGTGTGCGCTAAAAATAATTGCTTCTTTATGTTAATCATTATCTATACCAAGCTATACAATAAGATTATGATCAACCCAAAATTTCTTATTCGGGTTTGTAGTCAGATCCACTTATTCCATTTCCTCTTTTTCTCGTACAGTAGCCAAAGCTCCATTAAACCTATGTTTCACTTGAGATCTCTGAGGCATGCTCATATTCACCTCAGGTGCGCTCCCTACCACTAGTTTTCCATGCTACCATTGGTGTCCACGTCCCCACCAAACTTAATTGTAAAATGTGGATGAACCACTAGCTTCCTTTTCCGCGCAACTTTAACTCTTCTTTCTCAGCTGCAGAAGTCTCAGCTCTTGACCTCAATCAAGGCTTGGAAAGCTCTATTGGGATCTTTCAATATGAGTGAAGCTTTTACTTTGGGGTCAAAATTTATCTATAATTATTATTATATAAATGCAGTGTGCTGCTGAACCTATTTTATTAGGTTCAGAAATATTATTTATATAATTACTTAATTTATCCATATTAGAATTTAAATAATGAAATAGCTCCATATTAATCCAATACCTCGATCTAAAATAGTTCTTTAATTACTCTTAATTTCTAGCTCTTTAAAAAGTAATCCTATTAGTAACAGGATATTGGTCATGATGAGAAGAATATTAACCATTCTTCTTCCTCAACTGAATCAACGCCCAGACCTGAGAAGGATGTTACAACTTTTTTGAGAAATCACTCTGAAATACATATTTAGTACAGTTCAATTTAACCTTAAGAAAATTACAATGGACCAAATCAAGCCTAAAATACACCAAGATGAAATCCTGCCTAGTGAAAATGAAGGATCATTAGAAGGGCAAGTGACAATTACTTAAAGTGGCACTCAAGAAAGTAAATTAAGATTAATCTGAAAAGGAATTTAATCAAGAATCTGCCAACAATCAACCTAAGTGATACTAAGTCTCATCTGACTTTGTATTTAATTCGCAATTTTACCCTATCAAATATGCTAAAAAAGCATTATACCATCCAGAATGCACTTTAACCAAGAGCCTTTCTTCTGGATTACACCTCTATTAATTTAATCCTTTTCCTTTTGGGGTTTATATTGTTAAGCATGACATATACAAACCCATCTTTTATAATGTAATAAAGTTATGCCCTAGCATTCAACATAGCGTTTTGGTACTTGACTTCAATAGATCCATTTTTCTGTACTTACCATAGGACAGGTACTCTAGCTGACAGGATCTAAGTGGTAACTTGGTACCCTTTAAAATAAATAACAATACATGTTCTGAATCTGTTGGGATTCTCCCTGGATTAGGTGAAAGCCTTGACCAGGGGTAAGGTCGATATATTAATCCAAAGGGCACAATTCCCAAATGGCCTAATAATTTTAGAGAATGGAGTTTGATTTAACTGTAATACCAAATTTGGGGCTTTGCATGAATTATGCTAAATTTGGGGAATATTTACATTTCCAAGTTATTATCTAATCTTAATCCACACTTTTATCTATTCCCATCTCTCCCAGTATTGGGACTTTACTACAGGTTCCATGACACTACCCTTACAATCCCTATTCATATCCTTACATTTTTGAAGCACTATAAATAGTGCTTGATTACTCTAAATAAAGTACTTTTCAAAAGAATATATTATTTACTTTATCTTACTTTATTCTGATGGAGAACGTCTCATCCAAGGCTGCAAGCTTCGAAGCTCTGCCTTCAGATAAACGTGCCACAAATGATTCCTCCCTGGTGGCCTGACAAAATGGTGCTTTTTGCCAGGTCGCTTCTGAGTTGCACCATGAGGTTATAGCCCCAAACTTGGATGATAAGAGTTATCAATCCTCAGTAGATACCCAAGACCCTGATCTTTTGGCATACCTACACTGAAATGGCCAAGATGCAATAATGTGGAAGTAATTTTACTAAGAAGAGCTTTATGTGTCCTAGAAAAGAAGGTCTTATACATTTCAGAACACCATGCCAACTCAAGCCTTTACTCAATTAATTGTATATTCCTGAAATAATTGAAACAGATGTCAAAGAGCAATATAGCCAACTTTATAAAGTGAAAAGATTGAAAAAGCAATACTTTTCTATATGCAGGAAGCAAAATATAGTAAGGAAGAATGAAAAATGACCGAGGAGATGCTTGGTAAAAAATCACACAGAGAAATGTCTAATGGCCTATAGGATGGGTTTCCCATTATGAGGATAAACTCTTTAGATTTCTCTATAAAGTGAAGCGCTATAAAAAGAAGCTGACCAAATTGATGCTTATCCTCCAGCTAAAGAGCAAAGATCAAGCAAATTGGAATTCTCAGAATTAAAAAAATGATTTTAATACTAACAATAATAATTATTTAGGTAATAAAAAATGAAATTCACCTCTTGATGTCATTTCCCACTCTTATGTTTCAGAGCAGAAAGTGGAAACAAAGCTCATAGCCAATTTGAACCCAAAAGTTCCAAGCGACAAATCAAATTTGGCCAGTGAGCATTGACAATGCCAAATTAATGAAATTGGGACAAATTGAGAAACTAGCTTCCAAACCTAAAGAAGGCAGCAAGCCTCATGAATTTTTGAAAGCCTCAAAAACAATTGGTGCAATGATGCTCTAAAAACACCAGACAAAATACCTGGGACTTACCTTTGTGCAATTGGTGACAAGCTCGATGACTCCTTTCTGGCAAATCTAGTGATTTTCAACTTCAACAGCTCCCCTCCAGTGATTGGGCCAGACATTACTAATTTGAACACTGATCCTGACAAAAACTGCTGGCGTTTTGGCCCATCCTATTGCTGCTGCCCAAGTCAGAGATGCAGATTGTCTGTTTAGGCGCGATGAGCTTTGCCACGAGGTGTTCAATGACATGTTTGCGCCGCATCTAACGTGGGTTAGCGAGGAGAACATGTTTGTAGCCCATAAGAAGAACACATATGAGGAGAACCTACATTAGAGTGAGGAGGATCGCTTCAAGCTCATCCTTAAACTTGAAGCCAACAAGCACACCATCGCCCTCCTGGAGCCCATCGCTAAGCAGATTTCCAAGATGGCGCCTGAGGTGCCAGCCGCCTTGTGTTTGCCATCTAGTCTCAGCGGGCGCTCAACGACCATCTGCAGCTGTGCCACCTATAAGCTTTACAATACTGGGGCAGACGAAGTATTTGAGCTGCTCCATTTGAGCCCCACCAAAGTCATCCCTGTTGTCTTGTGGCGCCTCAAACAGAAGGACCTGGAGTAGCATGAGCACAAGAAAAAATGGAACAAGACCGCGCTGTTCAAGCGCAATGACCGCAAATCCTTTATGCCACACTACCTTGCCATTGAGATCAAAGCCATCAAGCAAAAATGCAAGCAAGGCATTGCCAGAGATGCTCCCAAGTTCGGACATCCACACCTCACCTTTGCCTTGCCCAACGACCTTACCCATAAGGACATTGGCCGCCTCTTGCTCTGCCTGCTCAACAACATCCCTTTCATTCATGCCTTTGTCACCAGTTCCAATATCACCCTCGCCAGCAATCTCCATTTCAGCCCCTACACCTACACCCAGAAATTATGACAGATGCGCTTGGCAAGGTGCTGCTTGGGCTTGACTTTGGTGCCCTCAATGGGAACAGCCATAAATTCCTCAAAGAATACCATGGGGTCACCAACGCCTACCTCATGGTACCCCACCTCGACTCACCCAGCAACCCATTCCGCGCTTTCATGTACTGTGCCCTCAACTACATTAAGGCGTTCCTCACCAACACCATCCAGCACCGCCGCAGGAACCTAGATGTTGTGGCCACCGATATCCTCAGCCTCATGATCTTCTCTGAATCAAACCACACCTTGGCCAACTGTATCGAGTTCTATTTCCATGACTTTCATATTGCCATAAAGGAGTTTGATTTTATAACCTACCCAAGCCACTCTGAGTATGAGTCCTACAACTCCAAGGTCATTGAGCATCAAGCCAAGGCCTACAGCTACTTCCACAACTCTCACACTGGCATCACCAACCTGGTCTGCATCAAGCACAAGGCTCTGTATATCTCTGAGCTTGAGCCTTCTGTCAACCTTAACCCTCAGGTCACAACTTACTCCCCTAGGACAAGGCTTGGGGAGGGAGTTTTCAGGATTCTCCCTGGATTAGGTGAAAGCCTTATCCAGGGGGAAGGTTGGTATTAATTCAAAGGGCCCAATTCCCAAATGGCCTAATAATTTTAGAGAATGGAGTTTGATTTAACTGTAATACCAAATTTGGGGCTTTGCATGAATTATGCTAAATTTGGGGAATATTTACATTTCCAAGTTATTATCTAATCTTAATCCACACTTTTATCTATTCCCATTTCTCCCATTATTGGGACCTTCCTACAGGTTCCATGACACTACCCTTACAATCCCTATTCATATCCTTACATTTTTGAAGCACTATAAATAGTGCTTGATTACTCTAAATAGAGTACTTTTCAAAAGTATATATTATTTACTTTATCTTACTTTATTCTAATGGAGAACGTCTCATCCAAGGCTGCAAGCTTCGAAGCCTTGCCTTCAGATAAACGTGCCACAAATGATTCCTCCCTGGTGGCCTGACAGCATCTCAAATGGCTTCAAGTAAATACTATTGGGCTTCTTAGACATAGCACCATTGAGCTCAAAAATGCAAGCCCAATAGGGTAGTGCTCACTACAGGGGGTCATCTAATGCTTAACAATACCTGCAACTAATTGATTGCACCATGGAAAATTACCCAAATTGATAATGTCACCTGCTGGGTGCACAAAGGGAACATGAAGAAGATAATTAAATGGGAAGTCGCCCATTGTCACATTAAAGAAGTTTAGGAAAATACTATAATGATTCTAAAATCTTGTCATATAACAGGATTTCCAATGAAGAAGTTTGAGAATTATATGTGGAGTTATTAACTCAGAACAAAGATCCAGCTGCAAAATAGCATTCATCATGGACAGGACTCTCATGAACCTGTATGAATTCAGTGCTCTCCCATCAGTTACAGATCAAGTGTAAATATATCTCACTATATCTTGTAATTTGTACACCATACGCTTTATCAATTGTAAATTTATTAAGAGCCCATAACAAAGAAATCCACCATCATATCAATACCTAATGAGCATTACATATGGCCTATGAGCAGTTATATAATTTATTATCACAAAATATAAGGGATGTTTATTAATTGATTGACTTAAAACATTCATACGTTATTAAGCTCCATATTTGTAGGAATCCAGTTATTTCTGCTCGATGATGTTTTAAGCCACTGGATTCCACAAAAGCTTTCTTAAAATAGAATTAAGTACTTATAAAGAAACAGGGTCTTCATGAATTTATTATTAGCTCAAGAAAGATAAAAAAATGAACCACCTTCAATATTTAACCAATCAGTATTTAAACTGTATCAAGGCTTGAAAGGATTCAATAATAATTTTAAAATGGCTTGTTGCAGTCTGAATAAGGAAATATGCACATTCAGCCTATTGAAGCTCAGAATACTCACTTCACTTTGACTGAATGACGGATGGGGAATTAACTGTTGGCAATACATACCCATGAGGTGACTATTTAATGAACTTCAGTCAATCCCCATCAGAGAAAATTATATTAACTTGGGGGACCCCTGCCACGCCTATAAAAGGGGGTGGTCCCCACATAGGTGCTTGAAGGGACCTGATTGTGGCTGGGGGAGTACCATCCAATAATTACTCCAGGGTCCGCCACATGATTAGAGAAATCTGACTGCTCAATTTCGTGTTTATTTCCCATGTAGCATTAAAATCATTTCCCCCAAATTGTGGGGTTCCACTTAGAATTGGCCAGGGTCTTTTTGCTGATATAATTGTTAGTATCACTTAAATTCTTTGTTTTAGTATCTAAAACTTGTAAATGGCCGACATTTCCCCTTTTTGGCTGATTTTAAACTAAAACATTCTTCTTATGCATCTGAGAGGGCAATTGTCTGACATTACCCCCCTCAAGAATGTTGGGGGGAGAATAGGGCTGTAGGAATCAGCCATGTACCCAATTGATAGTAATCCTAGTAGCCAAGGATTTGATGGAGTACACATTGACTTTTTTGTAGGTGATGGTGAAAGTACCCTCCCAAATTGATCCAAGCTTACCGCTTCTAGGAGTGATGTGGTTATGGTAGTATAATACCATATCAGACACTTAGAATGAAGGTAGGGGATTGGAGCTCATTGGCAGCCTGACCTTCTTTTGTCACCATTTTCGCTAAATTTGTCATAGCTAAAATTGGAGTTCGATGATGTGCCAAGCCAATATTCTCATGACTTTCTAAGGTTCCTCAACTCTGGAAGAGAATACATCTTTAGCTAAGAGGGAAGGTATTCCTGGTTCCCGCCCATACAGGACATGGAATGAAAACATTTTTAAAATTCGGTGATAGCTAATATTTTATGCCATAAGAGCACTGAGTAGGTATTGATCCCAGTGAAGAGGATCAGATGAGGCTTTTTCATATTATGGAAACTAAGGTTACATTTGCTCTTTTCACGGTCCAATTGGTAGAGGGATTATATGGAGCTGAGAAAAGTTGTGGGGTCCCATGGATGTGTCCAGGATTTTGACTACTCTGAAGGTGAAGTATTTACCATTGTTACAGAGTAGTACTTGGGGACAGCCATGACGAGTGAAAATGTTTTGATGTATAAAGGTGGCGGTGGCCTTGGCAGTTTGGGCAGGAAGAGCCAAGGCTTCCATCCACTTAGTGAAGTGGTCAATGGCTACTAAGTTATTTCTGTTTCTACTAGTAGTCTGAGGAAGGGAACCTACTACATCCAAACTGATGATTTGGAACGGTTGTTGAGGGGTAGTTGGCCGATATTGGTATCAGTCTTGAAACTAGATTGCTTCTTACATGTAAGGCAAACTCCCAAGACGTCAACAATAGATTCCATAATTCCATCCCATTAAACTAATCCTTGATCCACTCATAAGTTTTTTTTGCCCCTCCATGACCTAGAGTGGAGTGAGCTTCTAAGATAGCAGGTAGTTGTTCTGAGGGCTGAAGGTAAGGCAGCCATTTTGCCCCACCTGCTTATACAACTTCCCGTTCTCCACTTTGGTATTATGGGAGTGCCAGGCTAACATCTCTTGGACAGGCTCATCCTCATCCTCCCATTCATTTGGGATCATATGGAGGTCATGTAACCTCTCCGCCTCCCTATTATCCAATTGATGGACTGGCAGCCAAGTCAACCCATCAACATTCATGTGATGGGTCCTAACACAGTGTTCAATCTTCATGTCATAATAATAGAGCTTTAGAGACCAGCGAGCTAATTGGCCAGTAGGATCCTTCATATTCTGTAACTACTTTAACAAAGCGTGGTCCATAACAACAGTGAAGGTGGTCCCATCTAGGGAAGGGCAGTAGTTCTTTACATCTAACAAAACGGCAAGACACTCCTTCTCTGAAAATGCTGTAGTTACATTCCGCTTTTAAAAGCATTTTACTGAAATAGGATACAAGATGATCAACACCGTTTTCATCCAATTGTGCTAAGATGGCCTCAACGGCATAGTATGAGGCGTCAGTAAACAAGATAAATGATTTAATATAATCAGGATGCCTCAGGATAAGACGTTATTGTTTAAGCTGCTTCAACGTCGCAAAAGCGGCCTTCTGTTCAAAAACCCACTGAAAAGGAGTATTTTTGGTTAATAGATGGACAAGGGGCTCGCTGAGTTGAGCGAACCTAGGAATGAACTGATGGTAATACCATATCATCCCTATAAATACCTGATTATCCCATAAATTTTTAGGGGGAGACATTTTTAAGATTGCTTCGACCTTGTCCTGTATAGGTTGCATTCCTTCTTGGGAAATGGAGTGGCCAAGGATATCCAATCACCTTTGGAAGAAAAGTACACTTTGAGGGTTTCAACTTAATATTTTGCTTATGTAACCGCTGAAACACCTCCTTCAGGTGATCAAGATGTTCGTTAAAGGTTTTTGAGAACACTGTAATGTGATCGAGATAGATGATGACACAAGTTAACTCCAAGTCCTGAAAAATATGATCCATCGCACGCTGGAAAGAGGCAGGTGCGTTGCACAACCCTTGAGGTAATCATGTGGGTTGGAAGAGACCCTCACTACAGATAAGGCACATTTCTCCTGATCCTGAGGAGAAAGGTCCATTTTCCAATAGCCACTGTCCAAGTATATGTCGGAGAAGAATTTAGATTAGAGAGTTGGGCCAGGTGCCATCAATGTGGGGATAAGTTAGCTATCCTCTTTTGTGAGGTTATTTAATTTGCAGTAGTCTATGACTATCCGAAGTCCTCCATTTTTCTTTTTTATGAATAAAAGGGGAGAAGACCAAGGGTTTTTTGAAGGAACTAGTAACCCCAAGTTTAGTAACTGCTTGAGTCCCGTTCTCAACTGCTGTTCTTCCACCTTTGATTTGTGGTTAGGTTTTGGCCAATTGGGATGGGAATCACCCACATCAATAAAGTGCGCCAGCCCTTCATGTGGCCATAGTCATTATCTGATTTGGATAATATTTCGCTAAATTCTTCCAATAGAGTGTGAACTTTGTCAAGTTCATTTGGGGTCAGCTCATCCGAGATATGGACATTGGGTAAGGTACATACTAGGTTACCGTTGGCAGGCCCATATACAATGTAGAGCCAATGGAGTGAATTTGTTCAATGTCCTCCACAAGGATTAACAAGCCTCTGCCAATCTCCTGGTGTTTTCTTACAACTATGTTTTCGCAGTGAGGTTCCCCAACAGCAGTGTAATACGCCTCTAGTAAGCTGGGTCAAGAACGCCTGGCAATACTTGAGGCTCCAAAGGACTAAAGCCCTCAATACGTATGAGGTGCAACAAACAATGGTATGGGATTTAGAGCGTGTTTTTGTGTCAACCACTCGTTGTTCACCAGGTTTAATCAAGGCCTTGTCTCCCGCATAAAAAGGGATTCCGTCCATAGAATCCACTGAATTTGGCAATTTTTTTGTGTTGCGCCCAGAGGTAGTATAATGTAAAGAAATATCTGAAAAGCGATATTCAACCAGGAAAGATATTTGTACTTGATGAGCTCTTTTTATTTAATAAGACTAAAGGGACTTCATAGTTGAGTAATGAGAGGAAACCTTTCTTCATGTTTATATTCCTTATACTTGAGCATAAATTGGGTATCTATGAGCATATCATAGTCGTTGTTGTCCAAAGCCACTGCAGGGCTTGATAAGATCAGCTTCCCAATTCGAATGAGAAGAGAAGAATATGCCCCAATGGCACGAGTATTGTTAGGGCCTACGGTTCCAAACTCTGAATTATACTCCAAGTCAGGCGCCAGCCTATCATTTTTATGAGTTTATTAGAGATTACATTAACTAGGGAGCCAGTATCCAGGATGCCATTACCCAAACTTTTTAAATAACCACTTCAACCTTGGTGAGTGTTCCTCCAAAGTTAGGAGACAAGGCCAAGACCTTCTTGAGCCGGAAAGTGGATGTTAATTTATGAGCAGTATCAGGGTATTTACTCAAGATGGATTTCATGGTATGGACCCGCTGAAGAGGTCGAATCAAACCAGCTAAGAATTTATTACTGTCGCTGGCAGTCTTAATGACTCTTGGGCACCCTAGAATTTGGCTGATGTACAATCCTCAAGTATGGTGGTTTGGTCTACTCCTTCAGCGTTCAATCAATCAGGGACCTATATTTTTGCGGGAGCTCCCAATATGTAGTAGCCCACATCATCGCCAACACCTCAGGTTTTTCCCAAAATATTCTCAACAACTGTCAAGGCCACGATGGAGGTAGGGGAGATGGCCACAGGAGATTGGATAACCTTAGGGCGTGCATTTACCTGCTTAGCTGGAAGGGAAGGCACAGCGGCTTAAGTGAACTTGTGTGGGAGTATGGTATTAACTACCTTAGCAGGTCTCTGATTTATAGAAAAAAGTGATATTTTTGAGTCGCACTAAGGAAGCAGGTTTCACTGGGGGGATAGGTACACGTGTGCTCACCCCTCAGCTGTTCTACAGGTGAATACTCCACAATTGTTATAAATGAAGGTTACACCTCAGCTTCATTTATTGTTGCATAGCAATGATAATCAGCAACGTCTAACAGAGCCTCCTTTATGTTACGGAAGTTTTTGAAGTAACGTTTTACTGAAATGATATGCCTGGCTAGAGAGGGTATAGAAGCTAACCCAGTTAACATGGCAGCGATAGCATCATCCAGTGTTAGCATGTTAGACATTATCAAACTTTGAGCAGCGAGGTAAAATCTCTCAGTGAAAGCAGCAGTTGTTTCGCCCTCATACATGCTTAGGCGCATAAAGGATGTTTATCCCTGTTAAGACTCTGTATTGAACCAAATTCAGCTAAGAGAGCCTCTTTCACCTCAGCCCAGGTATGCATATTGTCCATGTATGGGACTATCATTTCTTGTTCTAGAAGACTTAAAAATATAGGATGAGTTTAATCTTTTGCTTGTCTGATGAGTCTTGCATTACAAATTCATAGACAAACAAAAATAAAGCTATGCTACCTTCACAGAGGGTGATTTTTCTTTAAGGGGGAGTTTTCAAGGGCGCTGCTCAAGCTCTATAAGGCGGGATAAAGCGCTTGCTAGTTGCTTTTCAAGAGCAACTATTATTGGTATACAGGTGTCCCCTGTAGTGAGCACCATTTTTTAGGACTCTAGCTTATTTCTGCTTGCTGGTGCTTTATGCCACTAGATTCCACAAAGGTTTAGATAAAATAAAAATTAAGGCACTAAAAAATAAACTGGGTTTTTATGAATTTAATATTAGCATGGGAAAAGAAAGAAAATGACCGCCCTCAATATCCAACTGATTAGTATTTAAACTATATTGAGGATCAAAGGAATTTGATAATAAGTTCGGAATAGCTTGTTGCAGTCTGAGTAAGTAAATATGCACATTCAGCCTATTGAAGCTCAGAATACTCACTTCACTTTAAATGAATGACGGATGGGGAATTAACTGTTGGCAATACATACCCATGAGGTGACTATTTAATGAACTTCAGTCAATCCCCATCAGAGAAAATTATATTAACTTGGGGGACCCCTGCCACGCCTATAAAAGGGAGTGGTCCCCACATAAGTGCTTGAAGGGTCCTTATTGTGGCTGGGGAGTACCATCCAATGGACGCCCCAGGGTCTGCCACATGGTCAGAGTAATCTGACTTCTCAATTTTGTGTTTATTGCCCGTGTAGCATTCAAAATTGTGTTACCCCAGATTTTTTGGTTCCACTGAAAATTAGCCAGGGCGTTTTTGCCGATTGTTGGAGATAAAACTAAGATGACTAGAATTACTCCAGATCGAGATTTGATATCTCAATCTAATGAAATTGAAAAATCCATGATGGGTATTTCTGATTCTCAATTTGACCAAAGAAAGACCCTTTGGAGTTATCAGCCTCCTATGATGGGTAAGGCTAAGCAATCCAAAGAAGCTTGGCAATCTGAGATGACCAAGCAATCTGAAATGACCAGTCATTTCAAGGGCTAAGCCCTCGCTAAGAAGGTCAATCGCATCTAACAAGAGCTTTATTAGATCTGACCATCACAAGAATTCTAATAAAAATGATAGTCAGCAAAATCGGTCATCTGTTAGGAAAGATCTTACCTTGGGTGAATCATAGAAATCCCCGCAAAGAACCACAAAATTTTCACCTATAAATATCTCTGAATTTTAATTAATAAAGTATCTCAATTCTTGTCTCTCATAGTCTAATTTTGATCTATTTCATATAGAATTCTGTTTTTCAGATTGGAAACAACTATAGCAACAGTGCTAATAACTTCGTTGCAATTGTGTCAATATTTACTAATACCACCAAACTAATAATTTTGTAGCTTTCGTAGAGCCTGCTTATTGTAATTTCTCACAAAATTCCAATACTTGTACTCTCTGCCAGGTCTGCTCCTAAGGTTACCTGGTGAAAACATACTTTCACTACCATGAATATGTCTAGTGAAGAGAGCCCCTCTTTGAAGAATCAATGAGTATCACTCAATGATTAACTCTAACCAGCAAGATTTGCCTTCCGCTAATATCAATAATCTACAATTTTAAGCTTCATTGGACAAGGCCATTATGGTCCCTGACCAATCTATGTATCGGATTCAAGCCGCAAATGTTGAAGAAACCATAAAAAGCTTGATTAGGAGGGCTATTCAGCCTGGTGCTCGCCCTAATTGTGACCAAGCATTTAAAGTTGCCACAACATGATGAATATATACAACTGAGTGGTGTTACAGTCTACTGAAATTGTTTGGCTAGGACTGAGCAGTACCTCCAGCATTACATACATCCTGCTATTCACCATTTACTTCAGATTTTGGGGTTGCATCATCTCAAAATCCAGCGTCAGTTGACTCTAGTGCAACAATTTCACTCTCAACTATCTTCATTTTATAAAGCGGCATCCAACTTTGGAAGTGATAATTGAGAGGCCATTCTCAATAATAGAAGAGAAATCAACAATATTCATAACCAGTTGGTCAGAATCGATAATGGAGCTGTGGGGTACATTGGCCAAGAAGTATCTCATCAAGTTAGCGATGCCACTAACTCTATTCACTAGCAGATTACCTCCCTGAAGGATAAGATTAAGAGACAACTGGATCAGCTGTGGGCCAAACATGAGAAGAGCTTGGGGGAGCTTGATGGGCTAACCCAACATCTTGTCCAAGTGGTGGGTCATAACAGAGAAGGTGAACCTGGCCCTGTTGGTCCTCCTGGACCACCGGGACCACCTAGCTCCCCATTGGTAACCCCAGGACCTCTTGGTGAATGTGGTCCCCCTGGTCCAGTGGGTCAACAAGGCCTGACGGGACCCGCAGGTAGAGATGGGTTGCAAGGACCCCCGGGACCTCCTGGTCCCCCTGGCTCCTCACTTCCAACGTCCAATTCTGAACCTTTGATGCTCCTAGTATTTGTTTACAAGCATTAGAAACACAAATCCAAGCCCTAGCTCAAGGGTGTTTCCTATCCTTGGAAGGTCTTCCAACCAATCCGTACTATTCCTTAATCAATTTACTAGATGGCGTTGAGAATGCACATCATCTATGCGATGCAAATCAAACTATGCAAGAAACCCAGTTTGCTGCGTTGACAGCATCCATTGAGCGGTTGACTGCCAAATGTGAAGTACTAGAGACCAAGCAAACTGAGATTTTTATTGCGATTTCCAACTTAAACCGGGCCCCTACAAATGACCAACTTAATCAATGGGTTCAAAATTTACAAGATGACTTGAACCACTTGAGACAACATGTTGACCAAGTTCTCCCTCATGCCCATTTCACAGAGTCTGAACCCTCCGAGGCTGAACTAGTCATGGTATTGGGCGTACATGTCTTGAACACTGAAGCCACACCTTTCAAATTTACCTTTAAGTCTAAGTTTGAACCGGGTGATGGTCGCATCCATTCTTTACTTTTCATTTATGAACGCGCAATGGATGGAGCTACTGATCAACAGAAGGTCCGCCATATCACCTCTTGCCTAAGCTAGTTTGCTCAAGAAATTATGGTTCCTTATCTTAAGGTTTGCACTAAAAGGGATCAAGTGAAAACCGCCCTCATTAAGGTATTTGGGAGTGATCAAATCCTTTTCAACCAAAAGCAAGCCTTTATGAACATTCAAATCAAACGAGGAGAGTCTATCCAGGATTTCGCTAAACAATTCTACCATGAGGCTCAGACACTTGATACTTGCAACAGGATTACCAGTGATGATGCTATATCGGCTGTAATGAGTGCGTCCAGCTCTCACACTCAGTTAATATAACATTTGAAGTCACTTAAACGAAATTTCATCTATATTATCGACATCAATAAAGCACTTATGCAGATTCCTAATGGGATGGTACATCTGACTTCCTCTAGTAACTCTCATTCTTAAATCCATGAAATGCCACCTAAACCCAAATCCAAACTGAAGAAGGTGCCAGGCACTTATTGTGGTCTTGTGGGTCATGTGGTATCTCAATATTGAAAAAAAAACAAGTGGAGGAGTTGAAAAAGAGGAGTCAGCATAGGGAATGAGGCTCCCTGTGCCAACCTACCTCAGGTGCCTCAGTTGAAACCTTTTAATTCTTCTACAGATTGTTATGTGGTATCCGCTCCTGATGAGCTTGATATCCCTTATGAATTAGCCAACAAAGACACTATTTCTGCATATGCTTCCTCTTTTTCTTCTATTTCCATTTAATCAATTAATCCCTCAGTGTTCTTAATCCCAAACTTTGGCACTGATATGACCCAGGTGGAATTCATCGTGCATAAGGTGAAAGTTTTAGCTATTATTAATACGGGATTGCTCATCAATATCACGTCAAGGCTTATGAAAAGAACCAAAGTGGCGCCAGACTTAAATTATTCTCAAGACTAAGGAACTGCTTGTCCTTCATATACTAAATTATAGGAGCTTATTCTTCCCTTCCAATGCGCTTTGGAAAGTTGGTTATTTTGGCCCCTGCAGTAGTGTTGGACAATAACTGCTATAACTTGCTTTTGGGAACCAAATTTCTCACCAATTTTGATGCGATAACCAGTCTTAAGGACAATTACCTTCCTTAATTGGGTACCAAGTACCTTTAATTCTACATGATGTTCCCAATAGCAAAGGCAAACTCAAATGATGTGTTTGCTTACTGGAATAACATACATCTATCTCACATCTCGAATAAAGAATCCTGGGTCCAAGAACTATACTTCCATCTCCGTCAGCTTGTGCCTCTGAGGGAATGCCTTTATATTCTAACTTTCCGATTACCATTCCCCCAAAATCTCAAGTCATAATTGATACAGGAGTATAAGTATTTGTACCAGCTGATCATGTATTAGAGATCTCCGGTAATAGTAATCCCTCTCATTTGGAGGCGTTACCTTGCCCTGGTATCCTTGATCCTGACTATAATGAAAAATTTAAGTTCCTTTAGCTATTCTCACCTCTCAACCTATGCGATTAAATTGCAATAATCCCATTGCCTATGTGCGGCCTACTCCCTTGAGAGACATATTATCCGTCTCAGGATGTGGAGATTGATGTGAATTCAGGCTGGAAAATTCCCCTATCATTGCTAGAATTGAAGTCAAATTTGGGGATTCACTAACTTCAGAACAGCAGTTTGAAGCTGAGGCCTTGATTGAAGAATATTCGGATATCTTTGCACAAGGTCCTGGAGATTTTAGCCTAATGAAAGAGGTACAGCATCAGGTGAAAACCGGAGATACTCCCCCTATTTGAGCATGACCATATCACAAATCCAAAGTCGAGGAGGCTCAGGTCTCAGTGAAATGAAACAACTCCTTGATGCCAGGCTAATAACGCCTTCTAAGAGTCCATGGGCTTCCCCTCTACTACTTGTCCAAAAAAGGATGGGGGCATAGAGTAGTTATGGACTATCGGCGGCTTAATTATGTTACCCAAAAGGATTCTTATCGTCTCTCTTGCATTGATAACTTGTTAAGACTACTGTCTGGGTCACAATACTTTCCAGCTATGTACCTTGCGAGTGGTTATTATAAAATTGATCTTGCCCTGGAAGATCATCAAAAATGTGCTCTAATTTCTAGTGATGGGCTATTTGAGCCAACTCATATGCTTCAGGGGCTTTTCAATGCCCCTGCTACTTTTCAACGAGCCATGGATGGCTTGTTTGGGGATTTGAAACTTTCTCATGTTTTAGTTTATCTAGATGATGTTACTGTTTTTTCACGCACTTTTAACGAGCATTTGGCTCATTTGAAGGGAGTTTTTGGCTAACTACGTCATGCCTCACTTAAGCTTAAACCATCAAAGTGTACTTTTTTTAAAAACCGAGATGGAATTCTTGGGACATAAAGTTAATCGCGAGGGTATTTTACCCTTATCTAAAAGATACAAGATATTTTGGACATGCCTGTTCCCAAGAGCTTGCACCATATCCAAGTGTTTTAGGGATGGTTGGTTATTACTGAAAATTCATCCTCCATTTTGCAGAGATTTCAGAGCCTTTAGTTTACCTTTTGCACAAGGAAGTCCCTTTTGTATGGGAAGAATCACAGCAACAATCATTTGATCTGTTGTGCCAAGCCTTAATGACTGCCCCAGTCTTAACCCATCCCGATTTTTCCAAACCTTTTATACTATTTACTGATGCCAGTGATATTGCTATTGGGGACATTCTAGCTTAACATGATACCAATCTAGTTGATCACCCCATTGCATACTATAGTAAAACCCTATCTAAGGCTGAACGCAATTATAGCATTACCAAGAGAGAATGCCTTGCTGTGTTGTCCGCCATCAAGCATTTCCGCCCTTATCTATATGGCAAGCATTTTACTAAAGTCATGGATCACACTTCCCTGAGGTGGTTGCAACAAATGAAGGATCCTGATGGGCTTTAGCTAGATGGGCTTTATAGCTCCAAAATTATGACTTTACTATTCAACATTGCGCTGGAGCTATACATCAAAACGCTGATGGCCTTTCTCAATTACCTATCTTAACATTATTCTCTGAAGAAGAAGATCACATTTATGACCTGATCGGTAGAACTGAGCTCTGGTTCCGTGAATCTAAGGAGGTTATCTCGAAGTTAAAATCCTTAACTGAAGACACTCAGGTTAAAAAACGTTCTATATAAAAAAGGGATCTAAGTGGTTGCCCTTTATTTGTCCCTCTGCGAGGACTGACACTATTATGGAGGCCACAAAACTGTAGCTCATGAAGCTGTTGTTAAGACTCTACAGTGGTTAAAAATCATTGTTACTTGGATAACATGCTGGAATCTGTACACGATGTGCTGGAATCTTGTCTTAAGTGTCAACAACAACGTAGGGGAATCTGATGTTCCAACACAAATTTGTGGGACCTTCCAAACCCTTCTCTACTGTGATTATTAGTGTGGTGGGTCCTCTCCCTATGGCTATGCATGGACACCGATATATTCAATAGCTATCGACCATTTTACTAAATGTATTGAAGCTATTTCAGTTTCCACGGTCACCGCCAAGATGACAGCATCATTTATTTTCAAGCGAGTTTTCACCAGACATGGGTAGTCCAAAGGTCCTGTTATTGGATAACAGGACCAACTTCATTTCTCAGGTGGTAGCTGAGCTTACCAAATTAATGGGTACTTATCATTCCTTTACAACCCCTTATAATCCTTCTTCTAATGGTGCAGTCAAACGATCAAATGTTACCCTGTAGCCATTCTTCAAAAGATGTCCTCCAATGATCCTATTAGGTGGAAGCTTTACTTACCTAGTGCGATGTTATCCTATAGAGTTAGCTACCATCATATTATTAGAATGTATACTATTTAAGGCTTTATATGGTTGGGAATTGATCCTCCCCTCAAGTGTACAACCTATACTTGAATAGGCTACCCCTCAAACTACTGATTTAGCTATGATGAGCTTAGCAGATGAAATAATCTGATTACAAGCATTAGCTTCAAGTTCCTTTGCTGCTACCACCTTGAAGGAAGGAATCAGAACCAACGCTAGTAGACCTAAGTTACCAGAATATCCAGTTGGAGATCTTATACTTTTCTACCACCATAGGCTGGGAGGAAGGATTAACATTTTGAACACCTTATGGGCTGGCCCTCATAATATTATTTATCATTGGGGTAATGAATACTCCATTGCCGCTATTGATACTGGTACAGTTATCAATAGAGTACATAGTAGGTTTCTTCACAATTATGTGCCCCCTAGGCAAGATCTAGATGGGGCATTGTTGGAGATACAACTAAGATGACTAGAATTACTCCAGATCGAGATTTGATATCTCAATCTAATGAAATTGAAAAATCCATGATGGGTATTTCTGATTCTCAATTTGACCAAAGAAAGACCCTTTGGAGTTATCAGCCTCCTATGATGGGTAAGGCTAAGCAATCCAAAGAAGCTCAGCAATCTGAGATGACCAAGCAATCTGAAATGACCAGTCATTTCAAGGGCTAAGCCCTCGCTAAGAAGGTCAATTGCATCTAACAAGAGCTCTATTAGATCTGACCATCACAAGAATTCTAACAAAAATGATAGTCAGCAAAATCGGTCATATGTTAGGAAAGATCTTACCTTGGGTGAATCATAGAAATCCCCGCAAAGAACCACAAAATTTTCCCCTATAAATATCTCTGAATTTTAATTAATAAGGTATCTCAATTCTTGTCTCTCATAGTCTAATTTTGATCTATTTCATATAGAATTCTGTTTTTCAGATTGGAAACAACTATAGCAACAGAGCTAATAACTTCGTTGCAATTGTGTCAATCTTTACTAATACCACATAACTAGTAATTTTGTAGCCTTCGTAGCACCTGCTTATTGTAATTTCTCACGAAATTCCAATACTGATATAATCATTAGTATCACTTAAATCCTTTATACTAGTATTGAAAACTTGCAAATGGTACCATCTAGTACTAAAAAAAACTTGCAAATGGTAACAAACCCCTTTTTGCTGATTTCTACCCAAAACGTTCTTGTTTTGCAGCTGGGAGGGCAAATGTCTGACAATAAAAATTGGAAGCTATAGATTATGTTACCAAGTATTTTGGGCTATGAAGCTCCTTTTAAAGGACATCTCATATTTGACAAGAATGGTTAGAGATTACTCAATGACTTGACAAAGAGCTCTGACAATAATATAGTGAAGCTCATGGCGAAATGAGCGGCCCAAGATTATATTAGACGCCATCAGGAGGATGAATAGATTATGGAACTCAAGGCTTGGCTAGAGCAGGCTTATGAATAATTGATGATTTGAAAGGGCTATTGAACCTCTGAGACTTCATCAGTAGCTCAGACTATTACTTCCCAAGTGGCCCATGTTGTTAAGGATATGGCATCCTGTGGGATACATGAATATACCATATCCATTACTGAACAACATAAAAATTGGAGAGTGATTTAATATGCAAATCACCTAGTTGAGAGGACATTAATTAAGTCTATCATCGCCTCAACAAAGCTGAAAAATGCCGGTATACCCTTAGAGAAGAGCTGAAAGCCAAGAATAACAAGCCTCATCAGAGCACTGAATGCAAAGAGATGAAGGAGGACTTAAATTTGGCGCATTGGGAGTATTAGAAGATATGAACAAGCTTGTAAACATGCCGCTTATATGTTCACCTAAAGATGTGTGATATAGACATTCGCATTAAGAACTTGGAGAATGATTAAGTCATTCTTAAAAAGACAATTAATATGTTGGATGTTACGCTCTGAATTACCCTAGAGGAAATGGAGCAACATCTCAACACTCTACGGGATCAAATACGTCGACTTGAAAGGCAAGTTGAACATAATGATGCATAAACCAAAATTACTGCATTTCAAGCTCCTGTGCTACAAGGCATAACAGAATTGGAGGCCTCATCCTTAACCTATGTTTAAGGACAAAAATACACCTGAAAAGGAGAGTATTGCGTCTTTCCTATACATCTATGATGCCGCAATTGAAGATGCAACTAAATATCAAAAGGATAAGCATATTTTATCTTGTTTAAGCCATATGGATCAATAGTTATAGTACCTCATATGGACGACTTTAACTGGAGTGAAGTGAAGGAAGCTTTAATAAAGGAATTTGGATCTAAGCAGAAATTGAGTATATTGAAACAGGCCTTCATGAAAATTATGTATGACAGAATGAACCCCTTTCCAAATTCACTGATCGTTTTTATATAGTTGCCTAAACAATGATGTCCTCAAAGATGCTTACATTGGACGATGCTGTAGCTGCCATCATTAGTGGTTTACATAGCAAACTTCCAACCTAGCCATATGTTGGGATTTTTGCCCATATTCCCAGCCTGCTATATTACCAGGAATCGCAAGGGGATAATTCCCTAGTGCGAGGTGAATTAAAAATTGGTTGACTATGAATTTGGAGTAACTATGTTTGGGGGATTTTGGGATATTCACCTGGTTGTATCCGTTGGGGATTGATCCAGACAAATGCTTGAGATCTCATTGGGCAGAGTTGTCGAAGAAATAGGGCATCTGATAGTGATGAACTATCAGGTGTACCGATTGTTATTGGTCAGGTTTCATCACCAACTGATTGGGAATGTAAGTAGTAAGTTGTGAGGAGAGTGATGCCGCCTGCAACTAGAAAATCAGTCAGTTGGTTTGTGACCTGCCTTAATGGGTAACAAGTCCCATCACCTAAGCAGGTCGCTAGCCAAATATGGTTAGTTCACTTGGATTGAGAGGAAAACACTAGGGTCAAATTTCTGACTCTTTCTGTATGAGGTCTCAAGGATGTCCAATGACAAAATCCTAGCAAGGATGTAGACTGTCGCTGCTGAGATGAGGATGGGTGAAAAATGGCAGCAGCTGCCATTTCATTAAAGAGGTGGCAACCGAGGGTTAGATGACCAAATCCATACTATAAATTCCCTATAATTCACTTATAATAAAAAATCAGAGTTTATAACAAAAATATACAGGTCTATAGATTTCATCCAATATAGTTTAAGTTGTAAACTTTATCAGCTTTCAATTATCTATTATTCCTAAGGATATTAATACTGTGTGTGATAATTGGGTGACTCTTTAAGGAAAACAGTAAAGATATGAGTGGGGATCTAGAGAAGAAGGAGATAAATAGGGTATTGCTGCCAACTGTGTGTTGAACCAAAGAAACTGTCACCAAGGAATCTCAGAGAAGATTGGGTTGGACATTGCGAGGTAAAATCCCTATATTAAGACATCTCAATTATTTTAAGCGGGAATACTGGCCAAGTGTTGGTCTGAGATCTAAGAATTCCATTCAAGTATGGATAATAGTTGTCATACTATTATCAACCAATAATATCAAATACTATATATTGCGGATGAAGTACACAAGAACTTAACCAGTGAAAGTAAAAAGTTTATTGATGTTATTGGGCAATAATAACCAAGAACAATGAAATTTACAAATTGGTGCTCACTACAGGGGTTTAGTTGAGTAGAAATTAGAAGGATGTCATTAAGATGAGTTATGGAAACTATGGATGGAGTATGCCACTGTAAATCAGAATGCCCTAAACTCAGCGAATCATTGAGAATTCACAGCCTTGGAGGAACGAGTCACCAAGGTGGAGGAAGGGATTAATAATGTTGCGAGTTTCAGGAACAAGTTACTTGGAAAAGTAACTTCTTTAAAGAAGAAAGAAGGGGGCCTAATTCGAGAGGTATTATATCTGAAAACGGTGCAAGAAGAGGATTGCATTTGTTTGAGAAATTTCAGTGCAAATATTGAGCGACTGATCAAGCAGGTTGAGGAACTAAAAACTCACAAATGTGATTGTGAGCCATTTGCGGCAAGCAATGCCAAAGAAAGAAGTCCTCATACAATAATTAGGAAGTTAAATACCTAAGAAACATGCTGCCTGCTTTTGCTACCATTTCAGAGATGATGCTCAAAGTCACTCCCCAAGTGAGCCAAGTGGCCAAACCTAGAGAATCAACTAGAGATAACTTGGAGGAATTTAAGGCAACGCAAAAATTGCTGATGTTCCATCAGGATAACGCCCCAGCATTTATCTGACTGTCCAATATGACTATGTATGGCTATTGTGATCACCAAAAGGCGTTGGCGATCATGAATTGCCTAGACATTAACTTTCAGAACTTTTTGTTACCCCACCTGGAGGGGGACAGCTGGTCATATGCGGAAGCCAATGCGGCCATCATGAAGGAATTTGGGAGTCTGACGCGCATGTCAAAGCACAAACAGGAGTTTATGTGAATCCAGTTCCATAAAGATGAGTCTTTAGCAAGCTTTGCAGATTAGTTCTACTAGGAGTCTCAAATCTGGTTGAAGCAAAGGTACTGGATGAATTTGATGCCAGAATTGCATTACAGGTGGCCCTTAAGCCTTATTGTAATTTGCACCGCATGATGTCTTCCATGTTCATGACGGAAATTACTATCTATCAAATGCTAAATAATTTGAAAATTTTGGGAGAAACCTTTGATACCCCAAAAATAAGTTTTGAATCCAATCTGGTGCACAATTTGAACCCTACAAGGGGAAACAAAGGTGCTAAAGAGACAAACAATTGAACTATGCTGGGGAATAAGCCCAAAGAATTTAGACGGATGAATAAGAAAGAAAAGGTCTGCTACCAATGTGGTAGAAAAGGACATTTCGCCATGCACTGTAAAAAGTTGAAGGATCAAATCCACGTGGTCTAAGTGAAAGAGTCAGCTGCCATCAAGGAATTGGAAAAAGGGCCTGCAGCCTAGACAGGAAACAGTCTAGAGCTGTGGAGAAGCTTATTCCTCCTGAAATCATGAATGAGGAAATTGATATCAGTAATTTGTTCGTTGATGATAGTACAGGATCAACTGTATCAAGTGGTCAATTTGGACCTAAATGCAGTGACCAGATCCAGGGTGAAGGGAATCAACCCCAAGAGAATCAAAGGAGTTGCCCAGCCATACGCCCAACAACTGGCGGACAAGATTTAAGCCGCCAAGAATCCTAATGAATTGTCCAAAGTCTAATTAGATGAGGCAAATCTGTCAATCCCCCTCAGCGCAATAAAGAAATCATTTCCTGATTTATCAGTGCAAATTATTCACACCCTCAATTTGGCTAATAACGCCGCTATGCACTCAGTAAACACTCTACTACAATATTCCAAGTGTACATATATAGACATACAAATGAATCAAGTATGGGTGAGGGCAATCATGGATAGTGGAGCGCCCATTAACATTAATCTCGACCAAGATGGTAAAGAGGATGAAGATCTTTGCTGACTTGGAACACAAGAAGGAGTATGGGACAGCTGGGCTGAATACCACCATCTCATGTGGAGCATATAGCACTTTGCCACTATGATTTGGGTCCTTGGTGGTATCTGCGTAAGCAATAGTTTTGGCCAACCAAAAGTATGACATTCTGATCGGGACAAAATTTTATGCAAGTACGGAGTTAAATGTAACTTTGAGGATAATACATTGACCATAATGGTTCAGACGTTATCATTAGTATTTCAGAAGGATGGAGAAGTTCCACTGAATAGGAGAAACAACTTCATCAATATGTATACAATGACGGCATTTTTCTGATTTGATACCAACTAGTTGGCCAGAAGCAATGAGAAAAGCTGACAGAAATTCTAGAGAACTGGGGAATTCCACTGAGGATCAATAATGAGAAGAGCATACCACTAGGATCCAAGATGATAGTTGACATGGGGTTGACATTGGAGATACCTGAGTTGTTGTATAAAGGAAGGTTGGAAGCCCTTGGAAAAAGTCCAGAGTAGAGCCTTGGGTGGCTCCTGGGATAATAATGCCAGGTCGTGGAGAGATTCGAGTTCTCCTGGCGAATTTAAGTGAAAAACTGATGAAGATCAGGAAGAATCAGATTATTGCATTTGTTCATCTAATCCTGACAGCCAAATTGAGGAGATTTAACGATTTTGGAACTCCTGATGAGATGGGATTACCAGCTGGGGTAACCAAAAGTATGAGCCTATTGGTTGATTGAGAGCAACTCGCAGATCTGATGGAAGGCCAGCAAGAGGAGGTGCTCAAATTGTTCGAAAAGTATCAGGAATTATTTGCTCAAGATGACCATAACTTGGGATGTGCAAAAGATGTGATCCACAAGGTCGATACTGGGGAAAATTTGCTGATCAGGATGAGACCAATTTGATAGTCAAAAGTGGCCAAAGTGGTAGTGGAAGATGAAACCAAAAAACTAGTGAATCATGGGCTTCTAGTTCCATTATTGAGTCCCTGAGCGAGTCCAATTTTAATCGTGAAGAAAAAGGATGGCTCCAATTGGGTGGTAATTGACTACTGAAAGCTGAATAAGATTATGAAGAAGGATTCAAATCCCCTACCAAGAATCGATGATGCCTAGGTCAATTATGAGAAAGAAATTATTTCTCCACGATGGATCTGATTTTAGAATTTTGGAAAATCGATTTGCCAAAAGAAGACCAAGAAAAATTTGCGATTATTACCACACAGGGGCTATACAACTGATGAGGATGCCCCAGGGTCTGTGCAATGCACCTGAGACGTTCCAGAGGCCACGGACGCTGTATTGAGCGACTTGAAGTTGTCATGCATCCTGGTATATTTAAATGATATCAATGTATTCAGTAGGACATTTTTTGATCATTTACACCACTTGGAAGAAGTATTCAAGTGACTGTCCACAGTTAACCTGAATCTTAAGCCAAGAAAGTGTCACTTCTTTAAAAAAGAGTTGGAATATCTTAGATTCATGATAAACTCTAGTGGATTGAAGCTGCAAGCCCAGAAATTAGAAGCCATAAAATGGATGGCTGTGCAAAGAGTGTCTGAGACATCCAAGTATTCCTTGGGATGATCGGATACTACAGAAGATTTATTCAGGACTTTGCCCAAATAGCCGAGCCCTTATTCCATCTATTGAAGGATCCAAAAAATGATTTATATAAAGTGAAGAAGTGCAGGAATCCTTCAATGAGCTACGAAGGTACCTATTAGATTCTCTGATATTGATATATCTGAATTTTGATTTAGAGTTTATTATACAAACTGATGCTTCGTTTATGGCGATTGTACCATACTAAGCCAAGTAGATGAACTTGGGGACGAACATCCAGTGGCATATGTGAGCTGGACACTCTCAGCTGCTGAGAGGAACTACACCATAACTGAACGTGAATGTCTTGCGGTCATTTACTCCTGTAAGCAGTTTTTGGTGTACATCCATGGAATGCACTTTTAAAGTGGTGATGGACCACTCTTCATTGTGTTGGCTCCATAATTTTAGTGAACCAGAAGGATGACTGGCCTGATGGGCACTTAATCTATAGGCTTATGATTACGAGATTGTCCACTGAGTGGGGGCTTCTCACCAGAATGTGGATGGCTTATTACGGTTACCAATGGTCCAGATGGTATACCCACAGGTGGATGAGTTATTCCAGAGAATGGTCGACAGAGAAATTGGGAACGAGCCCCAAGAAATCCAAGGTGTGCTTCAAAAAGCGATGGAAAACTCTGAGACCATGGATGGACAAGTGTTTAAGATGATCAACGTGAAGTAGTTATTATTCTCAAAGCCATCAGAAAGAGCAGCTATCGTTCCAGCTGCTCATAAGGTTATCAAACATGGATGCCTGAGAAAAACAGCCAATCATATTTGCCAGTACTACTGGGAGTCAATCAACTACGATGTTGCTGACTATCTAGCTTGTTTAGTAGAGTGTCAGCTGCACAAACCACATAAGAATACAACTGGATAATGACTGGTCCACACTGGATTTGCCTGGCATACGGTGTCCATCAACATGATGGTATTGCTGATGATGAGCTCATGGGAGACATTTACATAATAGTTGCTATCGACCATCTTATGAGATGGGTCAAGATGAAGGTCTGACAAAGTAGATGCTACCAGCACCACGAAGTTCATCCTGGATCAGGTAGTATATTGATATGGATGCCCGCATGTCCTGCTTAGCAATAATGGGACAAACTTCACATCTCATGTGACCCTGGGACTGAATAAGATAGTGGGGATCAGAAGAGTCATGTCTGTACTCTACTGACTGGAGATAAATGGGCTGGTAGAACGAGTGAATGGAATGCTGGCCATGACGCTGAGGAAGCTGGTTGTAGGAAGAACTTCCATGTGGGGAATACACCTGAGTTCAGTGATGTTCACCTACAATATTAGTCATCATACAGAGATGGGAAAACGCCATTTGAGTTGTTATATAAGAGTAGGGCCGCGTTGCCACCAATTTTATATTTGGTGGTGGAACCAACATCAGGGATGAGTGGCAAACAGTACTTGAACCAACTGATGAATATCTTAATCATTATGCAATCACAAGCATTTGATACAACTTTGAAGAAAAGGATATGAACGAAATTGACGGACAATAAGAACTGATCAACCTAAGCAGAATATTGAATAGGTGAAAGAGTGGCCTTATATGTTATGCATGGTTTTGGAAGAATAAGTAAACTGGATACATTGTGTTTGTTTTATTTGAAATTATTGCCAAATGGCCAAACGCCTACTCCATCAAGAATCTCTTGTATAGAAGAGTTGTAAATTGAGTCCATGCTAAGTATTTGAAGCGATGGATTGATGAAAAAACAAAAGAAGTTCTCAAAGGAATGATGAACCATTAAGTTGATCATGTCCTGATGATTAGGTAAGTCCGAAAAAAGGACCTCTGAAACAATTTATATGGTTAAGTCCGAAAAAAGGACCTCTGAACCATAAAAAACTGGTAGGTGGAAGTACCTAGGACCCAGTTTGGGGGAAAATAAAGAAAGATGGACCGCTAAACCAAAATAAGGTCAAGTCCCATGGAAAAAAGAAGGAAAAAAATAAAAAATTGATAAAAGACATTTTAAAAATTATAAACCGCATAGAAAAACCAATATGTTTTTATAATTTTTATTTTTATTGGTTATCCTTGATATGGGGATGATTTCGCTTATGTCGCCTCTTGGGGGGAGGGAGGATGGATTGCAGTAGGGATAAATAGCCCGTTGAAATCTATGTGAGATCAGGTGCTAGTGAGGGCTAGACCTGCACGAAACAAAGTTCTTTGAGCTAATGTAGATCTTTGTGAAAAAACGACTAGGGGAAGGGTAATTGAAATGTCAGAAGAAGCCAATTGTGAAACCCCAGAGTGGGGAGGGAAGCAACAGTATATAAAGATTCTTTCATCAAATAACCCTGAGTAATCCCAATATGGTACCAGAGCCAGAAGATTAGTCTTGAGCGCCTAACGATGGGCTTCATCAAGAACACCAGACATATGGGCTGGCAGCGAACAAGGGATACTGGATGGGGGTTGTCAAATCATGCCCCTACTAAAGCCATCAGTGGAAGATACCCATGGGAAGCGCCGGAGACAAGATAGTCGTGAAGGGAGCAAATGGCATCCTGAAAATGATGACTATGGGATTCTTGTAAGCTGAAGCTGAAGGAACAATGAAACCCAGGAAAGGCTGGAAGCTTCATGAACCAATTTTAAAGAACTTGGCTGGCAAAGCAAAGAGCATAAGTTGTGATATCCTGATCTAGGATGTTCTCAATATCAGAGGGATTTAGCGCTAGGGAAAAAGCCTCTGTGACTTGGGCCCAAATTTGGCGTAGGGGGAGTTAAAAATGAATACTGTTACTGATGGTGAGCTCAGTAGCCAAGACAGCGGTTTGTAGTATTGTTTGAGTTAGAAGAGGAACTCAGGAAGCAAGTCTACCTGGCAAGAAAAGAGCGATCAAGAGCAAAGGGCATAATTTCAGGAGCATCCATGATAATGCTTGGCACATTTGCAAAAGGAGACGAATCCAGGACAGTTTTAAAATCCATTTCTGGAATTGATGAAAGAGGGAGAATCGGCTGTGAGTTGTTCAAAATGATCACTAGCCTGGTTTCAGAAGGATTGGTTACTATTTCTGGTAATTTGACAGAATGACTAGCTGCTGGTGCCAGACTAGGCGTATGAGTCCTGGGAGGACCATAGAAGAGGGTCTGTCATGCATCCTGAATCATTTTCTGAAATCCAAAGATCTTATTCAGACAAACCGTTTAGTAGCTGTTGATACCATGACTCAGAATTTGACATATGAGCTGGACAAGAGGGTGGATGTCAGACTTATATGGAAGTTGACATTATGCACTCTACAATCCATTAAGCTCCAATTTCAGAGAAATAATCGCAATATCAATGGGATATGCTCTCTAATAAAAGAATTAAAATGACATGAGCCAAAAGGTTATGAGAAGAAGATAACAAGGCGAACATAGATAAGTATTTATAATTGGGCCACGAAATGAACATCAATGGAAAGAGTCTCTGGTGTAGGAAAAGGAGAAGATCAGAAAACTAAGGATGCCAGACCAAGATTCCTGAATATGACAGCGGGTCATATGCACTGATGGGGGGAAACTGGATTCCAGGACCAATATAGTCATGAGTAAATCAATCAGCCTGACACAACAGTAGGTCATGAGGACTGCGCTCTGAGTAGGTGGTAGTGAGGAGGAAGAGGAAGAGAGCCACATGTCAAATGTCATCCCAAGCAGCGTTGAGTATTGATGATCATACTCTGCTTGAGTCAGAGAAGTATTCAACCAAGTGTCTGAAGCGGTGTTCTCATGCCCCAGTCCTTTACTCGCTGGAAATCTAGGCAAGAGGGGGGATGTCTTGGGACTTTTGCCCATATTCCCAGCTTGCTAGATTACCAGGGATCTGTAGGGTATAATTCTCTATGTGAGGTGAATTGGAAATCGGCTGACTCTGATTTTGGAGTAACTATATTTGGGGGATTTTAGGATAATCGCCTGGTTGTATCCGTTGGGGGTTGATCCAGACAAATGCTTGAGATCTCATTGGGCAGAGTTGCCGACGAAATAGGGAATCTGATAGTGACTAACTATCAGGTGTACCGATTGTTATTGGTCAGGTTTTATCACCAACTGATTGGGAATGTAAGTAGTAAGTTGTGAGGAGAGTGATGCCGCCTGCAACTAGAAAATCAGTCAGTTGGTTTGTGACCTGCCTTAATGGGTAACAAGTCCCATTACCTAAGCAGGTCGCTAGCCAAATATGGTTAGTTCACTTGGATTGAGAGGAAAACATTAGGGTCAAATTTTCTGACTCTTTCCATTTAGGTCTTGAGGACTTCCAATGATGGAATCCTTGCCAGGATGTAGACTGTCGCTGCTGAGATGAGGATGGGTGAAAAATGGCAGCAGCTGCCATTTCATTAAATAGGTGGCAACCGAGGGTTAGATGACCAAATCCTTACTATAAATTCCCTATAATTCACTTATAATAAAAATCAGAGCTTATAACAAAGATATACAGGTCTATAGATTTCATACAATATAGTTTAAGTAGTAAACTTTAGCAGCTTTCATATGTCTATTAATTTCAAGGATAGAATTACTGTTTGTGATAATTGGGTGACTCTTTAAGGAAATGAGTAAAGATCTGAGTGGGGATTTAGAGAAGAAGGAGAAACAATAGAGGATTGCTGCCAACTGTGTGTTGAACCAAAGAAACTGTCACCAAGGAATCTCAGAGAAGATTGGGTTGCACAGTACGAGGGAACAAATCTCTATATCAAGACATCTTAATTATTTTGGTGGGAATACTGGTCAAGTGTTGGGCTGAGATCTAATAACTTTTATTCAAGTATGGATAATAGTTGTCATACTATTATCAACCAAGCATATTAAATACTATATAATGCGGATTAAGTACACAAGAACTTAACCAGTGCAAGTAAAAAGTTTATAGGGGTTATTGGGCAATAATAACCAAGAACAATAAATTTATACAACATGTACTCCAAATCCTTGATATGAAGCATAAACTCTGTTTAATCAATAAAGAAGCCCTGCTCAATGTGGTTGATATACACAAGCCAGAGACCTTCCAAAAGGCTTTCACAAAAACTCAGAGTATATACTGTGGAGGAAGTAAAATCAAGAAGTAGGAGAAACCAGAAGCAACTACTGTAATAACAACCATACTGAGGATATGTCTTTAGAAGAACCCTGCACTTGCCAAGAAGGTAAAAAAGTTCAGCTTAGGGCCGGGTACCTCTGAAGCTGATTGTCAGTTTCTGGTGGTTGACTCAAAAATAAACCTTTGTCAACCATTAGATCGGGCCAATTATCCTCCCAATGCTCAAGCTAATACCTTAACTCTCACCTCAAAGCTTATTGCTATTACACAATTTGGGCTAAAAATATCAACCTAAATTCAATAAAGCAATTTATCAATAAGCTCGGGCTGAATATGCCTAAACATTATGGCTGATTATCTATGCATCAAATCTCAGCAATTGGTCCCAATTATCAGGAACACAATCAACTAACTAGTATACAAAATCTTTTGGGACCAACTTAAAGTTAACGTCTAAAAGTCCATGGACCATCAGACAAATGAAAAATGAAATCAATTTTCTGCCCTAGGGCGAAATTTTATGTTGATCCGCATAAGTGGCACAATAGCACTTGCACGTAGACCACCCAAAAGGGAGTACCTAGTGTTATCAAGAGAGAGGCCTGCCAATATCCTGATTAGTGTTACATCATCTACTTTAATCGATGCAAAAATTTCACAGAAGGTTTATTTCATCAGCAGTATGACAAAACTAAAATTAAGAAGATCCTAGGACAATTTCGCATGCTTTTATTGCAATTTTTGTACCAGAAATCCTCCCAATTTTGAGAGTATATTGCCACCAATAAACCTAAGAAATGGTCTCAGTTGTATCAGTTCAAGGGCTGAACTGAGGTGTTAAAATATCTGTTGAAATATTTGTGCTCAAATGTGGCCAGGGGATGCCCTAGAGGTATAAATACTGGCACCTAGCCTAATGACGGAGCATCAAATAAGTTTTCTTATAATAAAAGATATTGGATTTATCCTCTTCTTGGCTTTAACAGATTCTTACCTTTAAAGAAGTGTCAGCAAGATGAAAGCACAGCTTGTATTGAAACTTGCCTCAGAAAAAGTTCCTGATTATGTTGGAAAAACTACGCCCAAAATTGACCAGAAGTGCTGGGGCTATTTTAACAGGCCTAGTGAGTTTACAAACGGTAAAAATACCGTAAGTTACTGGCCATTTTGAGGAACATCTGGTGGAACTTCGTCCCAAATAAGCGTGCAGGATACCAATTTCAAGCGAGCAATCCTTGGATTTTTACACTGACCAACCTAAAGTAACTGAATACATGGATGATCGCTCATCTCACATGCATTGTGAATGAGCCAATGAAAACTCTGAAGGGTGTCAAAGAGACACAGGCTTTTTTGTTGTAGGTTCGCCTGCTGATCTCGCCATTCCAGACCACTTGAATGCCAAAAAGATTGATGACACCCAGGTTTTCAAAGGCAATTACCGCAGTTAGGCTATTGGGTATCCCCATATAATAGATACAACCAGCGATGCTGATCTGTACCTTGTCTTGTTGATCTGACCCATCTCAAGTGTTCACAGTCTTTTAAGATTAAAATTAAAATCCTTAGACTGCATAAAATCTAAAAATGTTCCTCCTCAAAGAGGTGTTATCTCTCCCATTGAAGTTTGGAGGAACCATTACTAAATCGGAATTGGTAATTCAGAAGGTCCAAGTTATGGCTATCTTGGATATGGGATCACCTATTAATGGTTTATCTTGACTAATCAATATCAAGCTCTCCTCTGACCTTAAATACACTCAAGATATAGCATTGCTGGTCTGAACGACACCAAGGCAATAGGTGCATATTCTTCTCTGCCAATCTGAGTTAAGAATTATCTTTTCAGCTCCTGCAGTTGCTCTGGACAATAACCAGTATAATATACTCATTGGGGCACAATCTATAATTGATTACAAAGGACTCGACCAACCTGAAAGAAGAGTATTTATTATTCTCAGCTATGAAGTTCCCCTTGTGCTGGGTAATAAAGACTCAGCAATAAGGATTACTTTTGTCTGGTCGAGAAACCTGTTTCCACTTTACCTTTGAAATACACTACCTTTAGACTAAACAAAAAAGCTACCCACATAATAGATAAAGCAGATGGCATAACATTTTGTGCCAATAAGGAGTAAAAATTTAACTAGGAAGACAAAAAATGGCTTCTACCAACATAACCCTGAAAACACCCCCAAATTGCTTATTATATATCTTTAGTGTCAATAGGTAAATAGGTTTGAACCAAGAATTTTCCAGGAGACCCCAATACAGCCTATCAGCGTCCTATTGAGCTACTACTTGGAATCTAATCAACTAGGATATCTTATTCAAGAAACATCAAGAGAATAGGAAAGGTTAATTACTTCCCATTGATGAAATTGACAGGATGATTATATTATATTCACCTAAATTTTGGCCCACCCACCAATAATTTAATTTGCGCTATCCCTCAAGTCCAAATATTTGATAAGTTAGATCAGAAAGCTTAAAAATGTATCAATCATCCAAAGACTATCACATATTTTATCCACATTAGATGTTGACTATGGTCACATAAAACCCTGGACAACTATTTATTGACTTTGGAGATAAAATCCCCTATCCAAAAAAGCCATATTGAAATTCAAAGGTAGATGATCAATACATGAAGTCTGAACGCAATTAATTATTAAATACTGGCTTACTTGTGCCCTCCCAAAGTCCAAGGTCATCCCCGCTGTTACTTATGAAAAATAAGAATGGTGGTTCAAGTTAGATTGATTACCTGAAGCTAAACAGCTTCACAAAGAAAGACATCTATCCAATTCAAACTATTGCTTATGCTCTGGCCTAACTCTACACATTAAATTTATTCTCAGCGATGGACCTTGCCAGCAGATATTAGCAGATGGATCTATTACCAGAATACCAAGAAGAATGCGCGTTGATAATCATGGAAAGTGTTATTCCAACTTACACATCTCTTAGGGATTATGCAATATCACCACCTCACTTCAACAGGCGATGGATCATAGTATGAAATATCAAAAACTCAGCTGTGTTATTTTGTACTTAGATGATACAATGGCTTTTTTAAGAACTTTTAGCTGAACATCTAGTACACCTCAAATCAGTTCTATCAAGAACTGAAAGAGAATCCTATAAAATTAAAACCTGCAAAATATACTTTATCCAGAAAGAATTGGAATTTTCAGGTTACGCTTTTTATGGGAAGGAATTTCACCCTTGTACAATAAGGTTAAAGCAATATCCAAACTGCAGGAGCCAAAAATTTTTAAGAAATACAGGTGTCCCTAAGAATGATGAAGTATTATCATAAATTTTATTCATAACTTCGCTCAACTCACTGAAACTCTTGTCACTTTGCTTGACAAAACACCCCTTTCATGTGGATAGTAGAACAAAGAACATCATTTGAAACCATAATGGTTTTAATGAGTGGAAGACCAATCTTAAAAACTCCAGATTACGGAAAACCATTCTGTTACCAACGCGTCTAAATAAGCTTTAGGCGCCATCTTCTCTCAATTGGATGATTAAAGCATTGACCATAATGTGTCTTACTACATCAAAACGCTTTCCAAATCCAAGCAAAATTATAACATTATGGAGAAAAAGTGTTTAGCTGTTGTCCTGGTGGTGAAACATTTTAAGCCCTTCTTGTATGGTATTAACTTTATGGTTGTTACAAAACAAGCTTCTTTATAGTAACTGCAAAACATAAAAGATTTAACTAGGAGACCAGACCAATGGGCCTTCATACATCAGCGCTATGACATTAATATTGTTCAAGGAGTTGTAACAAAGCATATGAGTGTAGATGAACTGACCAGCTTGCCCTTACTACACCTAGACAATAGTAAAGCTGAAAAAATACTCGACCTACTCATTAAGCCAGACTCTTGGGAGGATGAAGATGAACCAGTTCAGAAGATGCTCAAATGACATGCTCTAAATAATAAATTTCTCAATGGATTAATTTTATAAGAAAGTTGGAAATAAATGATTACCTTACTTAAACCTCTGGAATGGGTACCAGTAATCTTGGATTCTCATGATACTTTAACAAATGGAGGAGTCAGGAATACTTGCAAATGGATCAAGAATTGATTCTATTGTGTGACTGAACTCTGTAGTGAAATTTTTAAACGCTTTCATCGCCTGTAAAAATCAGACGCCTCATAAGACCAAGTACAGGTGCAGCCATGACCCCACAGCAGCCGTTTCATATCATCAGTTTAGATGTCATAGGTCTACTACCTGAATCCACAGGTGAAATTCAATACAGCCCTGTAGGAAACCATTTTATGAATTGTGTTGTCATAATTTTAACCATATGGAATCCTCCGATGATTAATCATTATTTGGAATAATATGGCCAATCCTGATGGAATGGCTTATTGACTGAATTATATGTTATTTGATACAATTGCTGGTTTGTTGCTCCCCAATTTGGATTGAGCCAAAATTAGTATTCTTCCTTTTTGGAATTAGGTTCAAGTGGGGCCAATTGGTGGCCCCAAATTATTATAAGGATCACCGGCAACTAATACCCAAGGATGATCCTATTAGTATCAGTCAACGGAATCAATGTTTGATGCCAACTGCCATTTGTGGACTGTTGTGGGATTTCTGGTGTAAAGCTGATGTATTTGCTCCAATCATTCATCTATGAATTCAGTGCCTATACTGATAATCTGAGGTTGATGGATTCAACAATTATGAGTTTTAGGTGGCCAAATTTGCTTCTGGTGCCTCATTTATCATTTTAATTAATTGAGATAAGATAGAAGAGATGTCAGTGAGATGCTGAGATATTCCGAGTCAAAGAGAGCAACTGAAGTTTTTTCTAGCGCATTATTATTAACTTGAAGGTTGAACCCAAATTTGACATTTATTTAGATTAATTATTTATATGGCTCACTGGCAACTTAAGGCTAAGGATGAGCCAAAACTAATTTAGACATCAGGAAGGATGGAGTGAGAGGGTTGACGCCAGGGAAGAGAATAGTGCAGTAGTAGAATAAGAAGAGTAGTTGGCTGGAAGAACCAGCAGATAAGCCAATAGGTTGGCAGTGGGCAAAGTAGCCATTTTTGAAAATAGTATAAATACCTGGCGCCTCCTTCTCAATAAATATCTCCCTTTGCCTAATCTACATTTGTTTATAAGTTTATATTTATTTTGTTGGTTGGAGTTAAGGCTAAGGGATCCCCAAATGGCACAGGTGGCATGCCAAGGGGTTAGCCGGCGCTGCTGGCCCTGTCACCTTAGGCAAAATGGAAAGGGATGATCAGCCTTCAGACTGGTTAGCCTGCCAACTATCAGAGCCCATAGTCAATTTTTTGACATGAGTAAAAGCAATCACAATCCTGCGCAGACTGCAAAGGCTACCATTAACTTTTTATATCAATATAACTATTAGGCATGGCTGCCTCAGGTTCTGTTATGTGACAATGGAAAGAACTTTATACCAAGAGCTGTGATAATCCCAGCTATGAGCATAGGAACTTAACATTTTTTCAGCACCATCTAACACATCAACTAATGTGAATGTAGAAAGTGCAAATGGAACGCTGGTATTGGTGTTATGCAAAATGGCCACTACCAAACCATTACATTAGGACCAATTTCTCCCAAGTGCATTGATGTCTTACAGGATATCATTCCCCCAAATTATTAATTTGTCTCCATTCAAGGCCTTATACTTAAGAGAACCTGGAATTCGGGTTCTATTAGCTTGTGATTATACCAGTGAATATAGTAAAGGGCCTGAGAAAGTGCTAAAAAATTAGCCCAAAAAATTATCTAATTACAATCAGAGGTGATGACAAATCTTGTCAATATGGTTAAAACAGAAGGTCAAGCATTCAAATGATTCTCATTAAACACTACTTGACTTTGAGATTTCAGACTTAGTCCTAAACTATCATAATCATATAGCACCCCAATGAGAAAATTAGATTTCATTTGTGATGGATCATATGTTATCTATCATAATAAAAGCAAATGTGTATTTGTGTGCACAATGCCTCAGCCAAAACTAGAGCATGTATAGCTTTGAAATTTTGGATATAGATGAATGGGAGGGGGTCCATGTGCACCTCAAAGCCGTACTTTTAATTTCTATAGTAAAATAAAAAGTTTTATATGTAACAAGTGAAATTTATATGATTTTAATGGAAATCAGTATTTTGTTAAGGCTGAGAAGTTTGATATTTTTTAATATAATAGTTTAAATGGTTTTAACGAGTGGTTGGTAGTTTTGGATTAATTAATAAGCTTAACGGTTTTAATAAAGTAGTTAGTGATTATGTGATTTGATAAGTTAGTTGGTTTTGGACGTGTGGTTGATGAATTTAGGTTGATTTGTTGGGCTCAACAGTTTCAGGTAATTGGTTAATGTTTTAGTTAAATTGATAAGGTTAATTGGTTTGGTTGGGTGGTTAATAATTTTATATTTAATCAATATAATTTAATTTCTTGATTTTATTGGTTCCATCTATTAATATAAAAAAGAATCTATTAGGATAATCTGGTAAACTTTAAACCCACAAACAAATCTGTGGTCTCAAATTGGGACCATCTAGTACTAAAAAAACAAATCTGTGGTAAACTGGGTATCAACAAGAATTAACCTAAAGTTTTCTTTACAAAACTATCATTCTGGTTATTTATTTATATCAGATGCATTATCTCATGAGTAATTAATCAAAAATCATTAAACTTGGAAAAGGTACTTTAAATGTTTGGTAATTGTAATATGCTACTTTTTAATAAACCAATACCAATTTTTAATGCTTCATATGAGAACTAAAACATATATTTCTAATGGTAATTATATATAAATTTGGCTATGTATTTTCATATTCATTTTATTGAATAGTTTCACAGGTTTTGATAAGTGGTTGATAGTTTTTTTATGTTTTGTAAGTTCAACAATTAGTTTTTGCTGAGTAGTGATTCATTTTTTGGTTGATTTTATGGACTCATTAGTTTAATTTTGATTGATAGCTTAGTTAATTTGGCAGGCTTATTTAATCTTGGTTAAGTGGTTGGAGGTTGGAATATATGATATGTTTAATAGTTTATGAACTTATTTATGGCTATATACCAATATAAAAACTAATTAGAACCATCTGATAAGTTATAAACACCGTAGCAAAGCACAGGTATCCCACTAGTATCTTATAAATGTGGAGATTTGTACTCAATCAAGTCTCTCAAAAAAGGAGTAACTATTAACCATGTACATAGCAAATAAATGCGTCAGTAGTCCCTTGTCAATATTCTTGATGGTGGTGATGTCAGATACTAGGATATTGGACATGATAGAAAGAATATCAACCATTTTACTCCTTCACCAAATTAATTCCTAGACCCAAGAAGGTGTTTATAGGAGTTATCTCAAGAAATACCCAAAATAAATTATAACTGGCACACCTTCAAATTAACCATAAGAATTTCCGTCAGACCAAATAAAGCCTAAAATACCACAAGATGAATACTGCCTAATTAAAAAAAGAATCACCAGTAGGTCAAGCAACAATTACTCAAAGTGGCATTTAAGACAGTAATTTTGGATGAATCCAAAAAAGAGTAGAATCAAGAATTGTCTAACATTAAACCTAAGTGATACCAAGTCTCATATGACTTGTTATATTCAACTTGCAATTTTACCCTATCAAATACTATACCAAACACATTATACCATATGGAATGCACCGCCTGACCAAGAGCCTCCCTTCTGGATTCCCCCTCTATTAATTTAGTCCTTTTCCTTTTGGGGTTTAATTGTTAAGCATGACATATACAAACCCATCTTTATATAATATAATAAAGTTATGCTTTAGCATTCACCGTATTTGTTTGGTATTTGACTTCAATAGATCCATTTTTCTGTAATTACCATAGGACAGGTAATCTAACTGAAAGGACATAAGCGGTGACTTGGCACCATTTAAAATACAAATAATGCTTTTTTGCGTCTTAAACAAAATTAAGTATTGACTGTTTGTCTTATTGAGCATAGCACCATTTAACTTATGAAAAAAACCCAACAACACCATTTTTCATAAATATATCACTTCTCTTATCTTTTATTTCTCATTGTAGCCTAACTTAATTGATACCCAAGTTAAGAGTCTAACCCCTTTTGGTTTTCTCACTGGGTATTTCTTAGAGCATATATCCCGCCAAAGCATTTAATACTTTTCCAAGCTGTCCTAAAAATCCCCCTCAGTGCAGAGTGGGAGAGCGGTGAGTTGTTGATTACATTTTTTTATTTCAAAAAACTTTTTAATCTAACTTCAGGGATTCTGCCTCATGACCTACACTACCCTTTCCTATTGGGATTGGATTTACCCCCATTTAGGATGAGAGGCCAAGCTAAAGTTCAGTGTAAGGGTAATTCTTAATTGCAAGTATAACCTGGTTTTATAAGGGGGTTGATGTGACATTGGGTGTGAGGTAGAACTCCTTCAGGAGGTTCTTTCAGTTAGTGCAGTCTTGGCACTTACCCAGAATTTTCAAAAATTAATGTTTCCCTTCCAAAAGAAAAGGTACTGGATTCTACGTCATAACTTCCTGGATGCCAAAAATGCTTTCACATCATCTTTTAATTATCATCCACTAGAATGGGCTCAAGGGTGGGTGGCATAGGGATTTAAAGGGTGACATGTGGGAGGAGTGATAGACTTCATTAATTTAACTGAGGTAAGCCCTCCAGAAGATGGACATTACTGAAACTCAAAACCTAAAAATAAATTCTCACCAAATAAAAATGGACGAACCACCCAAAATGAGCAGACGCCACACATAATGTGAACTCAACCAACCAGGTGGAACAGTGGGAATTGCTTATCTCATTATGGTGGAAGAGGAAAAGGTCAGTGGGCTCATCCTTGGCAACATCTTTATCCCAAAGCAGGGCATGGGATACGGTGGATAGCAGGAGCGTCAGGGCGTCAGTGGGAAGTAGGGATATATTTCTGATGATTGGGGTAGTAGTAATGCATCCGCTATATATAAGGGTTCTGACATAGTTTGTCAATGCTAGTTCAGCTTTCATGCATGCGTTGGGTAGTTTTTTTTGAACGTGGCGATATTGGTGCGGGTAATCTTTATTTGGGATTCTGAGCTACCTCTGCCACGTGCTGGATGGCGTCATTGGCTTCTTTGTGGACTTTGATCAACATATTCTTTTGTGCCTTATTGTCTTTAGGGGGAATATTGGGGGAAGGAATTCCTCCTGTGAGTATTGCATCTGATTTGGCAGTAGCTTTGCGGAGAGGGCGACAATATGACTTAGTTATTGCTATACCCACCAGCTGGTGGTCTCCACGGAACGTTTTGGCGTTTTGCTGGGAGGTGTATTTGTGAGGGGATAGTTCCTTGTCATTGTTGATATACACAAGCTGCTCAATTTTTATATTGCGGTTTGCAATTATATTCCTGAACTAATCAATTTCAGCCAATACATCCCAAGGATTTTGGTTGACTTGAATTGGGGAGTCAACATATTCCTGTGGTTTGGTTTGTTCATCGGAGGATGCATGGGATTGAACTGGGGTTCAATCTTGTGCTTGATTGGATGGAGCATTTGTGGCACTGGGATGGGGAGGAGGTTGATTGGTGGCTGTTGGCACAGCTGCAGCAACAGGCTTTGGGGGAGGGGGAGGGTAGGATCGCACCCCATACCAAAGATGGCGTTAAATGGGTGGCAGATTGGAGGCTGGCAGACAAGAAATCAGCGTCGTCAGAAGCTGCTAGAGATGGGCACTTGCATTTTTAATAGTCCAACTCAAAACATGATGGATAATCATCCATCCACCCTTGAAGTGGGCCCAGAACAGATGGTCGGGGGCAGAGAGGATAATGGCATGAGGGGAATTGACAGAGCAATTTTATTTGAGTCAGGGCTGATTGTGGCATATGCCCGAGGCCCAGAGAGGCGTGTGGCCCCATTTGGGACCACAAATTGCAAGATGGGGTTGGATCCATAGGCTTCCAAACCTTCCATCAGCTCCTGGTGGAGCACTTCAGGGGTAAGGTGGGTGGGAAAACCAGAAAATTAACCGCCAAAGTGGTATCCACTGGGAGCTGGGTCCAAATTGTGGGGAGAGGGGTGCCATGGAAAACCAGGGGCACAATTGCCACAGTGGCGGCATTGGCTTTGAATGTGAAGCTGAGATCAAAGTACCCCTTATAGGGGTGGAAGTCAATAAAATGGCAGGATGCATCAATGCCTGAGCCATTTTGATAATGGCTTGGTCATGGTAGGTGAAAGTTTCCCATAGTTGGCCCTAAGGCCAAAAAGCATGTTGCTCCAGGGGAGCACAGGGGGCAGTGGGGTATCACTTGGGACCAAGAAAGGTGGGCGTCGAGATCCTTGGGAGAAACGAATTGTCCCAGGGGTTTGGTATGACTGGGCGAGCCAACCCCCAAGCGCGTTTTTATGTCAGATGGGAAAATGGCGGGGGAGTTTTGCTGCTGCCCCACACTGGCGCAGCCAGCAGGAAATCCGAGGACATTGAAGTGAAACTACAGTGGGCTATTGAGCTTACTTTTTTATCCATATAATTTTCTCAGAAAGTTATGCTGAGCGGAAAGAGAGGAGTGATAGACTTCATAGACTTTCCAGTTCTCTGTCAGTTGGAGGAGGCAGACAACTGATGACAATGCCTTCTGGACCGATAAGGTACCAGTGCTCTTTCAAGCTAATTTTCTTGAGGGTACTTTCAGTTGTATTTGAGCGCATCCAGCATCACCAGGGAGCTGACTGAGATATCATTGGCAGGGCGTTGCTTATTATCATCAAACTGATTATAATCCTGGATGGCTGTAGTAAGGTGCTCCTGGACGAGCAGCTGTGTTTTTCAGATGTGTGTAGCAAGTTTGTAGCTGCAGGAATTGGGTCTTTATATAAGGGCCTACTGTGAAGTAAAGATCATATTTTATAGTCACTTGGTGGGTGAGAAGCCTGCCGAAGAGTGCAAGGAATTGTCATAGGTAGATTAGCTAAGGGTAAGTCTGATGCACATGAGTCCATGGTTACAGTCACATAGCAGCAAAGATATTGTTTAAGTGTCTGATTTGCCCTCTTGGTTTAACCTTCCTATTGAGGGTGGGATGCTGTTGGGCGGCAGGGTTTGATATACAAATGGGTGAGGGCTTCCCAGAACTGTGCAGTGAATTGGGGGCCCAGTCACTGAAATTTTCTGGGCGCCCAAGTTGTGCTAAGTCTTGTATGACGAACAAGTTGCTGTCTCCTCAGAAGTGATGGTTGTAGAGCATGAAATAAAGAGTGAGTAATTTTTGAACTGATCTACCACACATAATAGTTTTAAGCCTTAAGAGGGAGGATATTCGCAATAAACGTATGGATACAAAGGTCCATTGGCCATAGGCCTGATGCAAAGGGGAGTAAGCCCTTCTTGCCTGGCCAGTTTTTTTCCTGAAACAAGTGATACAAGCAAAATTTTGTTTTTGAACATGGTATGAGAGGCTTGGTCAGTTATAGGATTGCTTTACCAAGTCTGTGCATTTCCTGGCACGAGGGTGTCCCAAGAGGGGTGGCTCATGATGTTCTTTCACAGCACAGTACCTTAGTGAAGGGGGTACCCAGATAAACCCCCTTAAAGTAGATTATTTTATCCTTGAGGGCATAGGGTGACTTGGTGGGGTAATTTATTTATAAGCAGGAGAAAAGATTAATACCTTTTATGCAGGCAGTTTGTTCTGCAAGCACCAGCTGTAGAAGTATTTTGAGGTGTCATATGCAGAAAATAAAATGTTTGGAGGAACAATGGCAATAATCATGTCTGGAAGATAAATGTTACGAACTCATGGAATTCATACCATTGTGGACTAAGGATTGGGTTGCAGATTAGCATGTTTGGCAACACGTCAAGCCCCTTTCATAAACTCATATCTAAAGGTGAATTTGGAGAGGTCCCAGTAGGTTTGAGCTTGGCATTGGACTAACTTCTGGTGCTTCCAGTAATAAAGTAAAGCTTTGTGGTCTGTGTGTACTGTGACTTTGTGACAGGCTTTCTGTAGAAGATAACATCTTTGCATTAGAGACCATGATACTGCTTCTAATTCCTTCTTGTAAATAGCCCAATCTTTTTCATTGGCTGTAATTTATTCGGGAGAAGTATGCAATTTGGTGCCAAAGACCAAAGTGTTCCTGGAGGATAACTTCCTCAACAGCCACATTTAGGGCGTCAATGGCCATGATATATGGTTTGAAGTATATGCATGAAAAAGGATGGTGCATTAGCAAAGGTGTCCTTGATGGCTTAAAGGATTGATTGCAGACATGAGAACATACAAATGAATATTCTTGCCAGTAAGGGGGTGCAGAGGCTCAGCAATCTGCGATGTAAGGAGAAACCTTTTTTAGGATGGTGACTACACTTAGGAAGCACCGCAACTGCTTCTGGGTTGAAGGAGCAGGGAAAAATGTATATGGCTTAAATTTTGTTAGGGACACCGCATAACGATCTCTAAGAACAATGTTTTCCAGGAAAGTGACTTCTTTCCTAAAGAACTCATATTTACTAGTTCTGACAAAAAGGCCTGTTTTGCAGATGTCTGGTAAGACTACTTGAAGGTCTTTCTTGTGCTATTCATAAATCGGGAGTGTTTAAGGACTTCTCAATAATTTATATGGAACAAGTGAATTGAAGGTCACCAATGATGTCATCAATGTAATGTTGGAAGGTGTCTGGGCGTTCTTGAACCCAAAGGCATGATCTTAAACCAGAAATACTTGGCGCGTGAGGATGTCTGTAAGCCACTACTGGCCCTCAGTCACTGTGACCTGGTTGAAGGCATTGACCAGGTTTTTTTGATAAAAAATACTAAGCTTCATGTGTCTTCTAAATGATTTATAATGGAGGTGGTAAGGATTGGTCACTGTGATATTGTTAATGTCTAATAAAACATGCATGTGCAGAGGTAGCCATCTGCATTCTGGGAGAAGACCACTAGGGAGGCAACAGGGGAATCTCTTTGAAAATCAGCCCTTTGTCAACATATCATCCAGCCTTTTCAACAGGGATGTCACTCTTATTCCACATTTGTTATAGTGGCTAGTTGGTTTCAAAAAATCAACTTTCAAGTTGAAGCAAAGGTCATATTCTAAATGAAAAGGAATCCTAGTATCCAGGGAAACATTATTTATCCTTATTATGGAGAATTGGAACTAGGAGGTCTGGAGGGAGGTCTGGAACACATGGCGCAGAAGCAAGGATAGTTTTTTTCAGAAAGGTTGTAGTGACAGGCCATCTAGTAGCTTTAGCTCCACTGAAATACTTGAGCTATTAAAGAAGAGGGATTGTGCGTGAGATCTACATGTGCATTCTTTTAGCACCATCGTATCCCTATGATAACTGTGTATAAGATCCTTGGTGCCAATGAAAAGTGTTTGTTAAAGAAGCTACCATGTATTATGAGCCCAAGAGGTTATTTGTCCGTTAAGCAAGCCGCGGGGTAAGAAGAGGCCTTAAAAGAGTGGGCCAGCAATTAATTTGAGGTCCAGAGACTTAGCAAGGTCAAGGTCAATGAAACTGCCAGCAGCTTTTGTATGAAAAAGGTCAGGGGTTCTGTTTGTTTGCAATCCACCTGTGAAGAAAACCTGAAAACAGAAGTAGAAATTTTTTCTTTTGGAATTCACAACTGATATGATTAGAGACCCAGCGACAGGGAGGTATGTCACTAGGAGATAAAGTCATCAGGAAATTAAGTGATGACATAAGGTAATGAGGCGCTACCACTAGGTCACCCACGCAACAGATAAGGCGTTGCCTGACTGATACATTGCCCTAATCTTCCTCGTTGCAATGATCAGGGCTGAAGGTGATAAGACAATCACAAATGATTACAAAAATGGCACCCTGGTAAATCATATGCCTTATAATCTAAATTTATCAGATATGTTGAGGCCAACAAGGAAGAAGCTTCTCATAATTGAAGCTCTGGCCAACCAGATACTGCCAAATCAAATATTTCTAAATTCGTTGATGATGATAGAAATCCTCGCAGTTCCTTGGACAATCAGATGTTGAGAACACGTTATTACTAAAAAGATTAATGTGGATGGTAATCCATAAAAATGGTGCTCTGGCCAGCCAGATGCTGCCACTTCTGATGAAGATTAACAAGCCTCTTAAGGTGGCAATTTGGTAAATTAGATGCAGCTAAAACTTTTATAGGTTTAAATTTTAAAATAAGGATGTCATCAAAGGTTTGGGCTTTGAAAACAATTTAGGCAAAATTATAATGCAGAAAAGTTTTTACAACTGCAAAGGTATCCATCCCAAGTGCTGAAACAGGTCTTGATGATGAAATCAGGGTCCATATTCTCATGTTATGCCTGATATGAGAAACTGCCTGCAGACTCAATGGAGAAAAAGACCCGCTCTTCCCCATTGTTTTAGTATAAATTTAAACTGTTGAACTTTGCAAAGCAACTTAATCTTCTATTATAATTAATAAAACTTAATAAATTTAATTAATTTTTAATTCAAAATTTTTTTTCATTATGGAACATATAGAGAAACTGCACATAGATCACACTTCAGATTTTGACAAGGCTAATGTGTCCTTGTATGCGCTTTCTGGAGGTCAGACCCTCTTGCTTGGCATCATCATAGTCCTAACTGTTATCCAAAATTTCATAACCAGAAGCTTCCCAAACACGCGGATTTGGGATAATACCACAGCAGTTTCCCTGTTTGTGGGAACTTGACTGGGACCTCTTGTCCAACTGCTTTGTGAAAGTGTCCAGGGACCCCATCTATCACATTAGACAAAGCTCAATTAAAATGATATTCCTGTATCTAGAGATGGTAGATAAGCCTTCATAATGAGTCCTTCCTGCGATGATATGAATATTCAACCACATGTCTGATTGGCATTTTCTCTCTCCTGCTTCTCATGAGAGAAGCCACCCAAATTTTCCCCTCCCAAAGTCATGTCTAACTCCATTCCCGTTTTGAGAAGCCTTCTCCAGAATTCTTACAGGCCCTCTCCTCCAGGGAGTTAAGCATACTACATGGGATCTACTCCTGGATAAGACTTCAGGCCCAGCTTACTGCTGCCTCATGATGAACCACCCCCATGTCATTCCAGCTTGTGCAGGTAGTGGCTGCCCTGTCCTGAAACCTGGCAGACTGGATTCACTTAGTTGTTGTAAACTCAGTTGGCTCTTCTCCCTACCATGGACAAATGTCTCCAATTGGTTGAGAGAATGACCATGCACGAAGAATCTCAAGACATGGCTTGGTCTGCCCACCTAGCTCTCACGCAGGGGAAGATGATATTTATAAAATATGCCCAAGTGAATCGCCCATTGGCCAAGTAGGCCAAAGTCACCTCCTCCAAGATTGTGCGGATGTTCCGCCAGAATTTCCATCCTTAGATCCTTACATATAAAGCTGCCACTCACCTGGGAGCCTCCGTCAATGAAGAAGTCTCAAACGCAACCCAGGTGGAGGGGCAACTGGTGTTGGCCCAGGTGAAATCTCACTCTGTATCACAACAAAGGAAGTTTAGTGGCCGCCATTATAATCTGAGCCTGTTTCCAGCCTCTCACAGGAGCCCCCTCAGGGATCCCCCCACGGCCCTGACAATGAGGTGACACCTCTTAAACCCCAAGAGAGGGCGTTCCAAGTCTACCTACAACTTCCGCCTGACCCCATTTGCGTCGCCACAATCATTAAAGTTAATGCCTCATCTTATCTCTATGTACCTTTCTTACTAATGATTGGGGGAAACAAGGGAAGGGTGCGGAAGACTTTGGCGCTGATAGACATATACATAGAGGACAACTATCTTTATGCAGGTCAGTGCGAAGAATGAAGCTGGAGATGGAATGGAAGGGAAACGTTATGCTAGCAGACACTTTTAAAATTAGTGGATTTTGGGAAGTCAAGCACTGAGTGATGCTTCAGCAGGGGCCTCACAAGATATCAAGAAACATTTAGCACTTCAAGAAACCTGTCTCACCCCATTATCCAGGGCATGCGGTGATGGCACAATTACTCCCTCTGTTCAAATGGAGGAGCACCTGGTCATACTTCATCCGAAGGATCTACGTCCAGTGGCACTAGATTTCTTCCCCACTGGTGGAGGTAAGTCTGGGGCAAACACGGCACTGTGGTAGGAACCTGTGATGGACATCGCTGAAGAGTTCTAAACATACACCCACCTGTTCCAGAAAAAGAATTCTCTTTCAACCTCTGTTGTAAAATTGGCAGAATCATTTAATATACGCTTTAAGGGTTTTTGCATAGGGTCAAACCACTAAGCAATTGGAATGATGATATGAGGATTGTTGGCCCTAGGAGAACACTTAAAATAATAAATATAACAAAAGGGAGCAATATCCTTTAGACACTTTATTTATTGTAAATAATCTGAGCTGATCCTTCCTAGTCCGCTCACTCTCTCTATAATAAACAACCTCTCTTCTCTCAATCGCCCATCTCGCTTATATACAGCAGCTTCAGATGATACCGCTCTCATAGCTTGGACTATTCTATTCCACTGATTCTCCTCAATTTCAGATTGTTGTTCTTTGGGCACTCTATCGCCCTAATTGTAGGCGATTATATTCTTATTCATCAAACATTGACATTACCTTATCCCCTTATCACCTTATTTGAAGGCAACTCAATAATAATTCATTATATCCAGATATCACCTCATCTTAAGGCACTCAAATGATCAAACCTAATGTCTTGTTCAGCGGATTCTTTCCAATCCACCCTAGCGATTCCCATCTTATCATCCAGTCATATTGAAATTGTGACATTACCCCTCCTTGACTGGATGATAAGGCTCCTATTGCTTATATGGTTGGAGGAACTTCGCATGCACTCAGTTTATGATCCAACTACTTGCAGGGTCCTTGATGATACAATTGTCAACCCCAGTTTTCTCTATAACTTTTAATGGACCAAATTCAGATGTTGGCCAGCTTGTGTTTCCTACCAAACCCATGCTGTTCATGGGATAAAACCATATCTCCACCCTGGACTTGAGCGAGGCTGCTATGCCATACTTTATCAGCTGCATGAGCCTTAAACCTTCTTGCTAAACTTCATGAGTAAGCTTCAGTTTGCAGTTTGATCAGAGTAATTGGTAAGCTAGTCAAATACCAATGAGGATCCATTCCGCTGGTTCTCTATGCAGGAATAGAGCAGTGCCGGAAGTTCAGGGTGCTGTCTATACAATAGTTGAAAAGAACTTTCCCCATAGTTAATGATAGCTAATGTTGTAAGCAAAGACAGCAGTGGAAAGGAGAGAGGTCCAATCAGAAGGTCTATCCATCACCAATTTCGGAAGTATGTTCATCAAGATACCATTAACTCTCTCGATCATTTTGTTAGATTCAGGGTGATAGGGTTTGTCAGAATCCTGTGGATGCCCATCAATTCGTTGATCTTAGGTAAGATGTGTGAAGTGAAGTTTGTTCTGTTGTCAGTAAGGATGAACTGGGGACAGCCATGTCGCTGATTATACATTCCAAAACAAATTAGCCACCGTTAATGCCCCCAGATCGCGTATAAGTCGCACCTCAACCCACCTGGTCAAGCGCTTGATCGCTACTAGGTTTTATTTGGACCAGTTTGCCCTTATTGGCAGGGGACCCACAACATCTATTGAAATGGTGTGCCAGGCGAAGTGTGGCTTTACTAACTGGTGTGACGTCTTTTGATGAAATGGTTTTTCCACCTGGCACTGATGGCAGCAGGAAATTGTCTCAAGCACGTTGAAGTTTATTCTTTCCCAATAGAACCTTGGTCACAGTAATTCCAAGGTCTTACGTACTCCATCATGTCCAACCTCTTGGTGTGCACTCATAATAATAGTTGGGTGGGCGGAAGGTCTTGAGATATTACAGTAGTGTCCCCTATCCACTTATACAATTCCCCATTTTTCTCGAATTTTTTGGCCCCTATTTATTCTAATACCTTGATGACTGGGGGCTTTTCATCGTTATACTGCTGCTAAGAATCTTATCAAACATTATATCACTCAGATCCGCCATAACTGCAATTGTGGGTAATTTCAATAAACAATCGGCATTCTGGTGTTTTGCTATAGGTCAGTGAAGAATTTCGAAATTGTATGCCTGCAATTTAAGAGCCCATTGGGCCAGACGCCCTTCCGGCTCTTTAAGATTCTGTAACCAGCGTAGTGAGGCATGATTCATTACAACTTTGAATTTCACTCTATACAAATGCACCCAAAATTGCTTATAGGTGTTGATCACCGCTAAGCACTCCCTCTCAGTCACGGTATATAATTGTGCTCATGGCTGTTCAAGCTACAACTGCAATATGCTATGGGGTGCTCTTCTCCTTCCTCATCTTTTTTGGAATAGGACTGCCCCCACAGCGGAGAGGGACGCATCCGTTTAAACAATGAACTCTTTTTCAAAATTGGGATAGTGTAACACCGGTGTACTGGTTAGCGCCATTCAAAGCATATCAAAAGTGTGTTGCTGATGTTCCGTCCATTCAAACATGATGTCCTTTCTTAATAACTCAAATAGTGGGCCCCCATTACAGCTGAAGTTAGGGATGAAGCGCTGGTAATAGCCAACCATTCCCAAGAATACCTGTATATCCCGCTTGCTGTTGGGTGGAGTCATTTCTAAATAGCTTCCATCGTGGCCGGTTGAGGTCTCAGCCCTGGGGCATCAATCACAAACCCCAGGTATTCCAGCTGATTCGTAAAGAAATGGCATTTCCAAGGTTTGATATTGATGTTGGCCTCAGAGAGTTAGTGGAATAGTGCTTTTAAATGGTTGAGGTGTTCAGAGAAGATTCGAGAAAATGTTAATGTCATCAAAGATACAAGGATGCATGACAGCACTAGGTCCCTGAGAATAGTGTTCATCGCCCATTGAAATGTAGCCGTGGCATTACACAGCCCTTACAGCATCTGAGTTGGTTGAAAAGACCTTTGGATGTAATTACAGCACATTTCTCCTGTTCCACCACTGGCAACTTGATTTGCCAGTAGCCTGAGATCAGTTCCATTACTGAAAAAAAACGAGCTCCCCATAGTTGATCCAAAGCGTCATCAATCTTAGTAAGAGCTATAAGTCTTTTTAGTGATGCTGTTGAGCTTTTTAAATTCAATTACTACATGGTTAGTAACGTCCTTCTTTTTTACAGTAAGAATGGGAGAAGCCCTTGACCCTTTGATGGTTTAAGCATCCCTTGCTCTAATAGCTTGTACATATCCTCAGTTACTACTTCTTCCACCAACCTTGATCAGAAGATTGGCCTTGACTGGATGGGAGGATGATCTCCAGTGTCCAGCTTATGAACTACCCCCACGCACATCCTAAATTATGGTCGTTGATAGTAGAAATCTCTTTATATTTTTGAAATAAAGCGATAGCCTGATCTTTCTGTGGTTCTGACAACCCCATTAATTCATCGCATGATACAACTGCCATTACACTGAGCTGTGGATCAAAAGGAAGACCAAATTCCTCCAGCGACCCAAACTCATAAACCAAAAGAACCTCCTCAATGGGGATTAATTGCAAATATGCCACAATTTGGTGCGGCGGATTTTCAGTGGTACCATTTGAAGATTTGCAAAAAAAGCTTTAATCTCCCTCTGCCCTGGTAATATAATGCCTGGGGTTATGTGGGGATCAAGCCGTTGTTGCTGATATGTCCCAATAACCTCCCTTAGAGACCGTCTGAAACTTCTATCACCAAGTCAGTGTTTACTATAACTTGATGACCAGATGGAATAGATATAGGTCCAGCAGCTCTGAGCAGCAGCCCTTGATATTCATAAATCTGTTGAGGAAGAACCCAGGTTTTGCCCTTTAACTGATGGTCGTGCACTGGAATTACTCCGATGCTATAAGCTAGATTAATATTCCCCATATGCACCGGATCATTTGCACTCTGCTAGAGGTGAAGTGAATTAGGATTTGCTGACCCAATATTGCAAAAGTCTCACCTGTCATATCAATTACAGCCCCATAGTGTCATAAGAAAGCGGTTCCAATTAGCAGATAATAATTGCTATTAGGTAACACTATAGCTTGGGCTACCACAACAGAAGCGCACTGTATGTTCCCTCAGAGACCGTGTTTTCCACTCCAGCAGTTCCGTATACCACCTGGTGGTCCGCGTCCAAGTTTTAATGACAGCCTGGCCACCAACTTTGTGAATACTATATTGATGGGGGCACCATTATATATGATGGCCCAGACTTGGGTTTTAGCTACAACCAGGTCACAATAAGTACATTTGGAGTAAGATGCGTCTCAACTGTTTATAACATGGACATCTAAGGAGTCTCTGTTTCCAAGGAAACACGCAATCCCCTCACTGATTCTGGTGTATTGTTTGATAATAGTGTTAACTGGAAGAGCGACGCTTACCACTTGCAAGAAAGGTGCATCAGAGGAGGGATCTAACTTTTCAGGGGAAATTTGGTCAAACATTTGACAAGCATATGGCTCAACCTGCATCTGAGACCCTTCTCCCGCCATAGCCGCAGATGGCCCTCATGTCAAAGTATTCACCCCCCTAACTGTCTGCTGATATAATACTGACTCGTTGTGCAAGGGAGCTTCCGCTGAATATTCTAAAATGGGTTCAGGTGGGACGTTTGGGTTTGGTATAGCGGAGGTAGAAAAGCCATCTCTACTCCGCTCTAACTTTTCCTTGGTAGTACTGTTCTGACTGTACACAAGAGACTTGTTGATTGGGGCACCACCGTACCATATGCCCCTGTCAACTGCATTTTAAACAGCTGACCTCATAGGGCCCACGTCCCTGATTAATGTGAAACAATCCACGTCAAGAGTTGGGCTGGAAGTGATAATTAAATTTAGGTTTAGGGCGATGGTTAGGTTAGTGACAATAAGCAGGTATGGGACGGACGCTTACCTGCTGCGGGTAAATGGTGGAATCTGAACTGGACTAACAAAGTTCCCCAAGTAAGATGATTCAGCAGGGTAGCGGAAGGATTCCGCTCTGTATAAGGTGGAGGGAAGTTGGCTGATATACGATGCAAAAACTGAAATTTTAAGCAAGGGTACATCTTCATCCAAAATTGTGGTCATAACGTTATATAGCTCACGGTATGGATTCACAGCAGAAGTCATCGCAATACACACATCAGATTCAGAAAAAATATCAGCCCCAATTAGCATGTGAGCTTCCACCGTAAATTGCTCAGCAAATGTGGTGAGGGTCTCATTCTGATGAAACCCAATAGTCAAAAACTTGGCCTTCCGCTGTGACATCCTTGCATTTCCGCCAAACAACCACAGCACCGTCTCTTTGACTACTTGGTATGTAATGGAACTGCCTGAAAGATAACAAATGACTTGATCAGCACTTCCAACATCAAAGGTAAAAATCAACAGTTTTGCTCTATGTCACTTTGAGACTCCTTTTTTCACAGTTTCAAATCATTTAAAGAACCCATGGATATTCCCTTCACGATCATATGGAATCAGTTTATCACTTCAAACCTCCTGGAGCAGCTCATCTTGTTTTTTAATCACAGCGTCCAACGCAAGTTTCAGCTCCATATATGCAGCTGGACCATCGTGATGTGCAAAATTTCTATTAAGACAACTAGGATGTAACATAGCCGGCAACTGAGTTTTTCTCATGTTATGATTGATCAATGGTCCCCCTGTAGTGAGCACCACTAATGTAAAATTGGCAGAATTGTTTAAGATACGCTGTAAGGGTTTAATCACAGGGTCAAACCACTGAGCAATTGGAACTACATTATGAGGATCGTTGGCCCCTTGGAGCACACTTAAATTTTTTAAAATATAACATAATAGGGAGCAATATCTTTTAAAACACTTCGTTTATTGTAAATAATCTGAGCTGATCCTTACTAATCCGCTTACTCTCTCTATCATAAACAACTTCTCTTCTCTCAATCGCTCATCTAACTTATATACAGCAGCTTCAGATGATACCGTTCTCATAGCTTGGACTATATTATTCCGCTGATTCTCCTCAGTTTCAGCTTGTTATTCTTTTAGCTCTTTATCGCCCTAATTGTAGGTGATTTAATTTATATTCATTTAATGTTGACATCGCCTTATTGCCTTATTGCCTTATTTTGAGGCGATCCAATAATAAATCATTATATCCAAATATCACCTCATCTTGAGGCACTCAAATGATCAAACCTAATGTCATGTTCAGCGGATTTTAACAATACGCCCTAGCAATTGCCAGCTTATTGTCCATTCATATCAGAATTGCGACAACCTCCTCAAACAGGCCTTTCTCATTTATTTTCAAGTTCAAAAACAACGCATAGTTTCCCAAGGGTTGCCCCATCTGATTCTTAAATCTGAAGGTGAAGGAGTTCAAAAATTGTGTTAAGGAGATTCTGGAACGTGAGATGATTGTACTTCCAAGACTTCTGTGGTGTCTCCCATACTCCCAGTCCCAAAATCAAGTAGTTAGTTCTATCTGTGTGTAGATTACTGGCAGATAAACACATTAACTTAGTCTGACCCTTATCCTATTCTGTTGATGGAGTCCATTTTCTAGATAATTTTGGGGAGTTGGGTATTCACCAAGCTGGACCTGGTCAAAGCATTCAATCAAGTTCCTGTGATTGTGGAGCAACAACATTACATGAACTTCAAGTGCCACTTGGTGGTGTTCAAATACAAGGTGATGTCCTTTGGTCTCAAGAACGCCCCGGTAGTATTACAGCGTACCATCAACATTGTTTTGGGAATACTGATTTGGAAATGCTGCGTAGCATACATGAACAATATCTTTGTATTCTCCAAGGACAAATGGGATCAAAAGGGCGATGTGCTGAGAATTCTGGAGTCCCTTGATAAGGCGAACCTCTACTTTAGGCTGTAAAAATGTGAATTCTACAAGGACTCTGTCTCCTTCTTTGGTAACATAGCCTTCCAAACGGGGATGGCCATATGCCCTGACAAGTTGAAGGCGGTGAGTGAGTGGTCAGCCCTAGAGATAGAACTGGCGTGTTAATTTTTCTAGGTGTGGTAAATTTCCTGCAATGTTTTTCTAAAGACTCTCCAAAATTTGCCTCACACTTGACCTGTCTGACAGGGCAGGTGCTGTTCCGTTGAGGAGAGAATGAGAAGTAAGCTTTTTCAAGCCGTCAAGGAGAGCCTCATGATGGCACTGGTACTTGCCCACCCTGATGCCGACCGCCCTTTAATAGTGGATACCAACACTCAACTTCACGATTGGGATGGTTCTTCTTCAGGAGGAAAAGATGGGGTAGACCATCCTATAAGCTACTTTAGTAGGAAAGTGCTGCCCACTGAGATGAATTAACTTGTTTACAATAAAGAGAACATGATGACTGTAACATCTATGGAGGAATGGCAACATCACCTGCAGTATGCCTGGCACTATTTATGATCAGAACGGACCACCGCACCCTCAATTATACAAAAGCCCGATGTGTATAAACGAGCGCAAGGCTTGGTAGCATCTCTAGCTGGAACAGTATGATTTCACGATTGTGTATAAGCATGTGGAGAGCAACTTCATTCCAAACCTCCTAAACAGAGACCCAGTAATGGCCTTCCCAAAGGAGGAGTTGGATGCCTACACCACGGCAACTATGTTGCTCCCAAATGAGTTCAAAGCCATCAAAATGCCACCCATAAACTGACGGACAAGCTCCAGGGCGCCCAGCAAAGCTCGGAGTATAGGGCCACACTTTGTAAAGACCTGTAGGAGAGGATTAAGAACAAACATCACAAGAACTTACGTAAAGAGAAGGGCCCCATCTTTCACAAAGGGCACCTGCGGCTTCCCACCTGCAAGCTCCAGGAATGTAAGTCTGGGGTAGCATCCCCTCTACCTAGATTGAGCGGTGTTCTCATTCCCCACTAAAAAGGGTCCAAAGAGGGCAGCTGTTCCTCTCTTCACGCGGGGTGATCCTGCCCATGTGGTAGACAAGCGTTGGGTAACAGCTATCCCTCTGAAGAACCCACCCCCATCCCCCACAATTTCCTCTGCCAAATTAGTATGGCGAATTGAGGAAATCTACACTGGAATAATTGAAAATTGCTACCCAGATGGACTGAAAAGTACTTACAAAGACGATGGCACCAAGCCCTCAAAATTTAGGTCTGGAAGTCTTAGATTCTTAGTAACAAAGCCTTAAAGGCTCGCTCATTCTGTAAATGGGAATCAAGGGTCATATCCTTAGCAAAACTTTCTAATGGCATCGGGCCATTGGGATATATTGTCGTCAGTTTGTAACCTGTTTCAAGGTCGCTAGGGACAAAGCCCAATGGGAGTGTACCTCATAATATGAATGTGTTCAGTGAAGCGTCCTCAGTTAAACTCACCAATGGCATTGTGTCATTGGGAAATGATGTTGCTGATTTAAAAACTCTCCTCAAAATCATCGGTGACAAAGCCTGACAGGCATGTACCCTCACCTCAAAAATTAGGATTTTCTTTTGTTACATCTTGCTTGGTCAAATGGATGCCAAAGCAACCAGGTGTGGGCAAGTTAATATCTTAAACCCATTTCCGACCTCTTGGGACCACTCCTACATTTTGTGGCCTTGGGAAGTTCCCATCACCCATCAGGCAAGAAACCATCATGCTAACTGTCAAAAACGTGGTGACCCCTCATTTTGGGCATACAAGGTCAAATTGACATTGACTCAGCCTTCTGCCAACAATTTAGAAGTCAGTTTGAAGTATATTATTCTCCCCCTCCCACACAAAGTTTGCTGGGTTAGGCAAATCCTTGAGGGCCCTAATTCTGAGTGTTTCTAAATTATTTTCCAAATCAATCGTCTATCTAATCAGTTATACTCATGCTGAGAAAATTGACAGTTACTTTTCTAACTTTATTTTTAATAAAAATCCTGTCTCCCAAAACCAAATTTATTATGATGAAATTTAAACCACCCTCCCCGACCTCATTTTATCCAGCTCTCAAATCTGCAGGCCATGTTGCCATGTTTTCCTGGTTCGTTGCTGGGTTAATATTCACAATCATGGCACATTACCGCTCGTTGGAAAAATTTTCTGAATGGTTTTATGTAATTGATGCAGCAGTGCCTCTGACATTATGACCTGTCATTTGGGTGTTTCAATGCTCAATATGGCAGGTCATTATTAAACTTAATTTGCACAATAATGACAATTTCAATTATCCATTCTTTTCAGCCATTTCCGCCCTCCTCGTTAAGATGGGTGCAGCAGTAGTCATCTTTGATCAGATAAATAGGGTTGTTTAGGAGTTCTACTATGGCCGCACTGGCCCAGTGTATCCAAAATTTACTTAGCCCACCCTCCGATATGGGATTTTCATGCTAGGAGCCTCTGAGGTGGCATTAGTTTCAAATCCCAGGTCCAGGTCAGTATCTGTATTGATTCCAAAAGTCTGTAGTCCCTGCACCCATGCTAGTATATTCTGGCACTCTGACATATGAATCATCTACCCCCATCACAAACCTTGTGTCTTCCACCAATACAGTTGCAATCACTTCCTTATCTACAGACTCAATAATATCGGCCAATAAGGAAAACCTCCTTCTTTATATTACCAATGTTAAATTAGCATCTGATCACACCAGATGTCTTTCAAGGCCTTAGTTGATACTGGAGAAGAGGGTAACTTTATGAGTCTAGAGTTGGCCCAACAGCTCGATATTGACCTGGATGTGGGTCCTAAGGTGATGGTTGCCTCATCGGCCTCTCAGCCATCCTATAAATTTTGACGCCCCGTGTCTTTCTCAATCCATAAGTTTAGCTTTTGCGACATTTCTCTTCTATGCTCAACCTCATGTTCTCAGTAATTTTGGGGGTGGATTAGTAGCGCTGGCATCATGTAAGAATCCACCTGGAGACAAAGATCCTGTCTTTCTCCAATAATCAGGTGGAGGGATAGTTTATATTAGTGGATATCTTCACTCAACCTTGTGGCTGTAGTTCAATTACAACTTTTGTTTCCCCCATTGGTCTTCCTCCAGATTTTCCCGCTGAGTTGATGGAATATCATAGCATTTTTGACTCTACCAAGGCTGATCGCCCTCCCTCTCATACAAAATTCAACTTGGGGCTTTGAACAATGGTACAGGTAGCTAACATAAACTGTCCACTTTACCCGCATACAGCGGAGAAAGGAGGTTGCTTTTAACACATGGCTGGATGACATACTTCAGAAGGGTTGGCTATTTAAATAAACTTTTCAAATGGCCTATCCCATCATCTTTTTAAAGAAGGCCAATGGCTCCCTTTGTCCCTGCGTTGATTTTGGCCATCTAAATAAGATCACAGTCCATGACCCCTACCCATTGCCGTTGGAGCAGACAGTTAGCCAAGAAATTGCCAAATTGTGTGAGTACTCCAAACTAGATCTTGTTGATACCTTTAATAAGATTTTGATGATGGAAGGTTAGGAATGGCTTAGAACTATCCTAACGAAAAGGGGCATCTTCCAGTTTTTAGTGATGCCTTTCAGGCTAAAGAATGCACCATTCACGTTCTAGAGGATGATTGATAGTGTGCTGGGTGATCTCCTGTTCACCTGCGCTGTCATTTATATTGACAATATACTGGTACATTCCCCTACTCATGAACAACATGCAAAGGACTTGGAAGCGGTAGTGGAGGCCTTACATAAGGCGGGCCTGTTCTTCAAACCTTAAAAATGTGAGTTTCTATTGGGAGGAAGTCACCTTCTTGAGTAATCTCGTCTTAAATAATGGGTATGCTATTTCCCCCAACAAGTTAGACGCCATCTGAGAATGGCCAACTCCAACGACCCAAAAAAACAATTGAGAAGCTTCATGGCACTATAATTTTTTTTAAGAAGTTCTCCTCTGCCCTAACACAGTTGACCGCCCCATCTCATCCACTCACGGGTAAAGGTGTTCCCTTTTGTTGGACGTCTGAGTTCTAGCAGGCATTTTGGTTGAATAAAGAGGTGTTTTTGTCACTCCCCAACCTAAAACATGTGGACCCCTTCAAACCCTATGTAATAACATGTATTGCGTCATCTGTTGCAGATGGGACTATATTGCTTCAGGAGCATAAGGTGCTGGAACACCCAGTCGCCTGTTTTTCCCACAAGTTCTCTCCAAATAAGCAGTCCTGGGCCATCTACAATTAGAGCTGGCAGCATTGGTGTGGGCCTTGACCCACTGGCGGTATCTTTTAAAGGGCACTAAGCACGAGTTAACCATGAGAATAGTCATCAAGCCCTCCTTTAATTCCTCAAACCACAGAGGTTGGCACACCGGCAGGCCCAAACCTACTGGGATTTGTGCAGCTTTAAATTTAAATATGAGTTTTTGAAAGGAGAGTTGAGTGTTCTTCCTAACTTCTTAATTGTAACCCCGCACTTTGCCCTGTAGACTTAGATGAGGCAGATCTGGTCACCTTCATCCCTCCCACCCAAATCTTATGCATTGTCACTGCTTGGTTTCAACAGTGGACTTAGCTCCAGATTCACCCCTAATATCCCGAGTTTTGGAAGCGCAAACGGCCTGTGCAGAAGGGGTGGACCTTTTAAGCAGTTGTCCTCCCTGCGTTAAAACATTCCTTGTATTCTCTGGCTGAGTGTCTCATTAAATTATAGTTGAGGGTTTGGGTTCCTCCTCACCTTCGAGACGAAATGATTTAGGCTCACCATGATCATCCCACAGCGGGACATCCAGGGAATAGAAGTGCTCAACTTGATCATACATACCTATAATTAGGTGTGTTTGTTAAAAGATGTTCTGGTATGGATTTCCAATTGCGTAACTTGTGCATGGGCCAAGTCAGACCGATCTTTAAAGAATGGTCTTCTTCATCTTTTAAAATAAGCATAGGGTCCATGGACATTGGTGTCCATGGACTTCATCATTGAGCTTCCCAGCTTCAATGAGTTTACAGCAGTAATGGTGGTTGTTGACCACTTCACAAAATTTCCCTTTTTATCCCTTGTTCCTCCACTATCACTTCTGTGTAAACTGCTTGATTTTCATGCTCCATGTGTTCTCAATGTTTAGCCTCCCACAGTAGATTGTCAGCGACCACAGGCCCCAGTTCATGGCACAATTCTGGAATAAACTCTTGGTGACCTTGAAGATAACACCCTGCCACTCCACCGTGTACTACCCCAATCTGATGGCTAATCTGAATTGGAAAATCATATCCTTGAACAATACCTGCGCTGCTACATGGCTACGGCTCAGGATATAAGGTCTGATGATCTCCCCCTTGCTCAGTCTGCATATAATAATGAAACATATGCCTCCACTGGATTCTCTCCATACAAAGCGACCTTAGGGGTACAACCCCTCATTCTCAGTTGGCCCATATCTTTGCCCAGAGGTACCAGCCCCTCTGATCATTCTCAACATATATGGACAACGCAGTCCTTAGTTCAAGAGCATCTCAATTTGGACTATAAGCGAGTACAAGCAGTTTGCAAATCAGAAACAGCTTCTGGCTCACAAAATCAAGGTTGGTTCACATGTCATGCTTGATACACAACATTTGCAAAAGCAGGTGCTCTCGTGTAAGTTCACAAGCAAATGCTCAGGTCCTCACTTGGTAGAGGAAGATTTGGGTAATAGCGCTTTCTGGTTGAAATTGCCACCTCACTGGAAGCAACACCCAGTCTTCCATGTGTCTCAGTTATTCCCGTTCAAGGGGGCAATCTTTTCAGATCCAGAGCATATTGTGATCAAGGATGCGGAGGAGGCTAAAGTAGAGAGCATCCTGTATTCCCGCAAATCTTGGCAATTATTCAAGATCTCATCGCTTGGAAAGGCTATCCAGTCTATGAGTACAGTTGGGTTAGAAACTACAAATGTGCAAACAGCTCAGAGCTAGTTGAGGCTTTCCATACTTCTCACCCAAAATCTCCTTGTCCTCCCCCAAAGATTGCTGGATTGATGGCAAATAGATTACCTAAAGCCCACAAAAATGTTGCTCTCATGCAATTCCCCAGTGATGGCGCCCCCCTTTTGGCAAAAGGGAAGGGTAAGGTAAGTCTGGGGGAGCATCCCCTCTACCTAGATTGGGCGGTGTTCCCATTTCCCAGTAAAAAGAAACCTAAGAGGGCAGCTGCCCCTCTCATCACTCAGGGTTATCTTGCCCATGTGGTAAACAAGCGTTGGGTAACAGCTATCCCTCTGAAGTCCCACCGCCTGTCCATAAAAATTCCTCCACTGAATTAGTACAGCAAATTGAGGAAATCTTCACTCAAATAATTGAAAATTGCTACCCCATGAACTGAAAAGTACTTATGAAGATGGTGGCACCAAGCCCTCGAATTAAGGTCTGGAAGTCTTAAATCCTTGGTAACAAAGCCTGATGGGCTCGCTCATTCTGTAAATGGGGAATCAAGGGTCATATCCGCAGAAAACTCACTAATGGCATCAGGTCATTGGAAAATATTGTTATAAGTTTGACCTGCTTTGAAATCATCAGGTATAAAGCCCGACGGTGTGTATCTCATAATACAATGTGTGCAGTGAAAAATTCTCAGTTAAACTCACCAATGGCATTGTGCCATTGGGAAATGGTGTTGCTGATTTGAAACTCTCCTCAAAAACATCGGTGACAAAACCTGACAGGCATGTACCCTCCCCTCAAAAATTAGGATTTTTTTGTTACATCTTGCTTGGTCAAATGGATGCCAAAGCAACTGGGTCCTGGTGGGTTGGATATCCAAAACCCATTTCTGACCTCTTGGGAAAGTTCCTACATGGGGTGGCCTCAGAAGGTTCCCGTCACCCATCAGGAAAGACACCATCATGCTAACCATCAAAAAATGTGGTGAAACCACAATTTGAGCATCCAAGGTCAAACTGACAATGATCAGCCCACCGCCAACAATTTTAAAGTCTGTACAAAATTGATTTTATTTCCTCCTCCCACTCAAAGTTTTCTGGGTTAGCAAATCCTTGAGGGCTCCAATCCTGAGTTTCTCTAAGTTATTCCCCAAATCAATCGTCTTCTAATCAGTCATAACACACTGAGAAAATTGTTGGATGATTTTCCAACTTTATTTTTAATAAAAATTTTGTTTCGAAATCCAAATATATTGGGATGAAATTTAAACCACCCTCCCCAAACCAAATTTTATCCAACTCTCAAACCTACAGGCCTAGGCCATGTTTGCCTGGTTTGTCGCTGGGTTAATATTCACATTTATGGCCCATTGCCACTCATTGGCAAAAAAATTTCTGGTCAATTGATTGTCATTCACGCAGCAGTGCCTCTGGTATTCAGGCCTGTCATTTGGGTGTTTCAGTACTTAATCTGGTAGGTCAGTCTAAAATTAACTTGCTGCAATCATGACAAGGAGGAGGCAATAAGCGCATTTCATGACCACCCCTTGCATGGACACCTGTAATGAAGAAATGATAGAGTTCCTGTCCCAAAGTTAATCTTGGCCAGGGATGCCTACCGCCATGAGGAAGTAGATTTTGAAATGCTTAACCTGCGGCCAACTCAATAATGCCAGGCAGAAGCCCTAGGGAAACTAAAGCCACACCAGATCACGAATATGTTCTGGTCCTCACTAAGTGTAGATTTCATAACAGAGTTTCTAAATGCAAAGGTTATGATGCTGTCATGGTGGTAATGGACAGACTGACCAATTATGCTGTCATGATTCTGATATGACTGGATGATAAGCCTTAAGTCATGACAGCGGAATGAGTATAATCTTTAATAATGATTTGGAGTTATGATTATTTGAGAGTTCTGAGATGAGGCGATATTAGGATATAACATTATTATTGGACTGCCTACAAATAAGATGATAGGTGATGTTGACATTTGATATGTCAGGTAGATCACCTTGAACTAAGGCAAAAGTGAATTTAATGATACCATACTTTACTGGAGCCAATGAGAATATAATGGAACTGAATAACTAATCTAAGCAAACAGTATCATCCAAAGTTGCTGACATATAAGCGAGATGGGGTGACTGAAAGAGTAGTATTGTCAAGTAGAAGAAAGTGAGAGGACCAGGGATGATTTTCTAAAATAATAAAGATAAAATAAGGAAGCGTTGTCAGGGCAATTTCTCCATATTAATTAAAGATTTATTATAGTTGTTTCAAGGATGACAATCGTCATATCGTCAGTCCTAGCTCAGTGGGCGTAACCCTGTGCAGAAATCCTTTAATGTATTATGGATATACCGCCAAAGTTATAACAGTGGTGCTCACTACCAGGAGCCCATTGATCAAAGATAAAAATGATATAAAATCCCTCAGTCTCCAGCCATGTTCCATCAGGCTTGCTTTGACAAGGGATCTTCATGACACGCTGCACCAGTCAAATACAGAACTCAAGCTAACCTTGGACTCTTTGATCAAATGGCAGGAGGAGCTTCTGCAGGAGGTTTGTATTGATTAGCTGCCTCCATTTGATCGCAATGGGAATATTCATGGGTTCTTTAAGTTATTTAAGTTTGCTATGAAAAAAAGCCATGTATTGGCATAAAGTGAAACTGTTAATATCCACTTTGGATTTTGGGAGTGCTGATCAAGTCACCTGCTACCTTACAAACAGTTTCGTTACATATCAAGGGGTAAAGATACTGTGCTGAGGTTGTTTGGAGGAACTGCAAAGAAGTCACAGTGGAAGTCTGAGCTCTTGACCATCAGGTTTCAGCCTAATGAGACCCTCACCACATTTGCCAATCAATTTATAATGGAAGCTCATGTGTTAATTGGGGCAGGGGCTTTATCTAAATCTAATATGTACATTTTGATGACCTCCATGATGAAGCCATACCATGGCTTTACAATGTCATGCCCCCAATGTTGGATGATGACGTACCCCTGCTTAAAAGTGTTCAATTTTGCGCTGTCTAGCCTTAATTTTCCCTCCGCTTAATACAGAGCGGAAACATACTGCCACCGTCATCAAACATTCTCATTGGAGGAAATTTGGCCATCCAGTTCAGATTCCGCTGAGTTACCCCCGGCAGTTCAACATCTGCTCTGGACCTGCCTATCATCAACACCCAACTACTAACATGGGCATAATTATGCTGAGTATTCATCATCAAATTATTGACTAGTCCCATTTTTAAAGTAATCAAGGATGCAGGCCCTATGGGGTTAATTGTTTCAAATGCAGCCACCATGAGCGCCTAGCACAAGGTTGCCCCAATCATCAGGTACATCACATACAGCAAAAAAACAGTAAAAAGTCAGAGAAGAGTAGAGATGGGACTATTTACCTCTGTCATCCCGACCCCAAACGTCCCACCTGAACTTAACCCTGTATATTCAGCAGAAGTTCTGCCATAGGATGATGCATTCCTGTATCAGCAGCCGGTTGGGGGTGTATATATATTGACATGAGCGCAAGCCAAAGCCCTGACGGAAGAAGGACCTCAGGAGCAATCAGAGATGTATTCCTGCCAAATGATTGACCAAGTCTCCCTGACAAGTTGGACCCATCTGCAGATGCTCCATCCTTACAGGGAGTAAGCGTCGCCCTTCTGGTCAACACTATCATCAAAGCATACCCTAAAGTTGATGAGGTGATTGTGAGTTTCCTTAGAAATGGATAGCCTTTACATGTCCATGCGTTACTCAGACAAGCTTCATCATATTCAAAATGTACGCACTGTGACATTTTTATAGCCAAAACATGAGTCCATGCAATAATTAATACTGGTGCCCCAGTCAACATAGTTTCCACTAAGTTGGTGGCGAAATTGATGTTGAAGCCTGATTTTAAACATTGACTGGAGTATGGGACGGCTGGAGTGGACAACGCAGTCTCTGAGGGAGCGTATAGCGTGCTACCTCTGCAGTTTGGTTCAATTGTCATTGTAGTCCTGGCGATAGTGTTTTCAAGTAATAATTATGATATGTTAATTGGAACTGCCTTCATGCGACACCTTGGGGCTGTCATTGATATGATTGAGGAGATGTTCGAAATTCTGGGGCAACAAATCCCAATTTACTTTACCTCTAACAGAGTGCCAAAGGATCCAATGCACATTGACCAAATCAACCTGGTATATAGTGATGTGGTGATTCCAGTTCACTACCATCGACTAAAGAGTAAGTCCTGGGTCCTTCCCCAGAAAATATTTGTTTATTAAGGGCTTTTGCTTAGCTGCTGGGCCTATATCCATCCCCTCCAGCCACCAAGTAATAGTGCCCACTGAGTTAGAGGTGGAAGTACCATCTGGGCTCTATGGAGAGGTTATTGGGCCTTATAAACAATCACTACTTGAGCCTTGCGTGGCTCCAGGCATTATACTACTGGGCCATGGGGAGATAAAGGTGCTATTAGCAAATCTACAAAACAAGATGATACAAATCCACTGGCATCAAATAGTGGCTTATTTACACTTGACCTCTATTGAGGAGGTCCATCAAGTTCATGAGTTTGGGTCACTAGATAAATTTGGCATACCCATTGAGATGCAGCTCAGCGTAATGACAGTGGTACCATGGGATTTAAATAGGGTTATTGGAGGAACAAAAAGATCAAACAATAGCTTTATTTCAAAAGTACAAGGAGATTTTTACCGTCAACAACCATATTTTGGATGTGCTTGGGGTGGTATATTGATTGGACACTGGGGTTTATCCCCAAATCAGGTCTCAGCCAATCTGCCAATATAGGGTAGCCTTGGAAGTAGTAACGGAGGAGATTAATAAACTGGCGGATCAAAATTATGTTCTAACCATTAAAGAATCCGTGGGCTTCAGCCATCCTAATTGTAGAAAAGAAGGACGGTACCAACTGGGTAGTAATAGACAACTGGAAGCTCAACAGTTTTGCAAAGAGGCACTCATATCCCTTGCCACAGATTTTGCTTTGGATTGGTTAGGCAGAGCTCAAACACTTTTTGGTGATATATTTGATATTGGGCTACTTAAAATAGAGTTGCCAGCACAGAACAGATAAATATGCCATTATCACATCCAAAAGCTGTTCCAACTGACCCATATGCCGCAAGGACTGTGTATTGCCCCAGCTACATTTCAACGATCCATGGACACCATTTTTGGCGACCAAAAGCTGTCATGTGTCCTCATATACCTCGACAATTAGAATGGTTTTTTCGTAATTCTCTGAGCATCTTACCCATCTGGAGGAGGTCTTCCGCCAGCTTACAGAGTCCATCAAAATCAAGCTTATAAATGACACTTCTTTAAGGACCAACTGGAGTACCTTGGGTTTTTGGTAGATGCAACTGAGCTGAAGCCCCAACCAGCCAAGGTGGTGGCTATGCAAAAGATGACTACGCTAACTAGTAAGCGCAATATAAAAGTTTTTTTAGGTATGGTCGGCTACTACTGCCGCTTTATACCTAGCTTCAGTAGTATTGTAGGACTGCTGTTTGAGCTATTAAAAAGTATTCTGTGTTTGAATGGATGGAATATCTACAATGCTCCTTTGATACACTTTGGATGGTGCTGAGCAGTGAGCTGGTGCTGCACTATCCCAATTTGATAAAGAGTTTATTGTACATTTGGATGCCTCCTTTTCCGCCGTTGGGGCAGTCCTATCCCAAAAAGTTGATGAGGGGGAGGAGCACCAAGTTGCATACTGCAGTCAGAGCCTGAACTGCCATAAGTGTAACTTACTGTGACCAAGTGAGAGTGCTTAATGGTGATCTATGTATATAAGCAATTTAGGGTATACTTGCTTGGGGTAAAGTTTAAGGTCATAATAAAATCACGCGTCGTTACATTGGTTGCAGAGCCTCAAGGAGCCTGAAGAGCGGCTATCCTGATAGGATTTTAAGCTACATGCTTCTGACTTTGAGATCCTCCACTGACCTGGAGAAAACATCTGAACACTGACTGTTTATCTAGATTACTACACATTGCTGTGATTGTAGATCTTTGCGACGTTGTGTATGATAAAATGTTTAACAAAACATATGACGATGAACCACCCCAATTCATAAAAGCTTTAAATGATATGCGAGCTAATACTTTCCAATGGAATGGTGAGTTGTAAAAGAAGTTTGGCAATTCCATGGTGAACTTCCCATGACCCTCAGCATGGCCTAGTATCATTTTCAAGAGCACATAAGGCAGTTGGACATGGCGGCATGCGCAAGATGATGGAATTGTTTGGCCTCGTGTATTACTTGGAAAGCACAAACTTTAATGTGCTTAAAAACTATCTCCTATTGCCACCAGTGCCAAGTGCAAAAGCTGTTCCGCCAGAAGTCCTCATACCAAGTGGTGAAGTCGCACTTTGATTGGTACATGGTTTTCATTGATGCTATTGGGCCCCTGTTAACAGGAGCTAATTGGTCCAAGTACATTCTGGTGGCATCAACCACTTCCCTGGTGGGTTAAAGCCTGGGTGATATGGGATTTGGGGGCGGTCATCATGATCAAGTTCATAATGGAATGTATTATTCAGCAACATACTGCCCTCAGTTCCTCCTTACCAATAATGGAACAGACTTCACTTCCACCATCCTTTCAAAGCTGAAAAATCTTATGGTCATCCATTGGGTTTTAATGACCCTGTACCACCCTGAGTCTAATGCGATGGTTGAACAAGTTAATGGGACTTTAATGAACATACTCTGTAAACTAGTAGTGGATTACCCTTATGATTGAAGTTCCCTCTTATCCACCACCGTCTTCACTTATAAAATTCGCTATAATTCCGCCAAAGTGAAGAGCCCCTTTCAATTAATGTATGGATGACACCCTGCTCTTCCAGCGCTGTATATGCCTGTGTAGAAGATACTGGCGGAATGGATCCCCAACGTTATTTGATGACCCTATATGACACGTTAATCAAATTGCAAACCAATGTGTACTCATCCAGCTTAGCCAAGAAGATTAAAAACTAAGCTACCAATCAGGTATGGCATAGCGGGTTAGCTCAGTTCAAAGATAGGGACAAGATTCTATTCCATGACCAAAATGGGTTTGGGCGGAAGCACAAGTAGCCAGTATCTGGATTGGGCCATTCGAAATTATAGAAAATACAGGTGTGGATGCTTATACTATCAAGGGCACCGTGAGCAGATGGATCATTAACTGAGTGCATGTGAAGTTCCTTCAGGTGTATAAACAATAGGAGACTTATTGTCCAGTCAAGGGGGGTTAATGTTATGATTCCTATATGAGTGGATGATAAGCCCTAAGTCATGAAGGAACAATGGGTAGAATCCACCAAATCATGGTTTGGAGTTACGATTAATCAAGCACCTTGAGATGATGCAATATTGGAATATAATGGATTTTTATTGGATCGCCTACAAATAAGGCGATTAGGTGATGTTGACATTCAAAAAATATTAGGTATATTGCCTCAAACCAAGGTGATAGAAAATTTAATGATACCATACTCTGCTGAAGACAATGAGAATACAGTGGAACCAAATAGCTAAGCTAAGGGAATGGTATCATCTGAAGTCGCTGATATATAAGCAAGATGGGGCGACTGAAAGAGAAGAAGTTAAGTATAAGAAAGTAAGTGGACCAGGGAGGATCCTCTGAAAATAATGAAGATAAAATAAAGAAGTGTTGTTGGGGCAATTGATCCGTATTTATTAAATTTTTATAAAATTGTTTTGAGGATGAAAATATTTATATTGTCAGTCCTATTGCTCATTGGGCGTAACCCTGTGCAGAAACCCTTGGCGTATCATGGATATACCGCCAAAATTATAACATATGCCAAATTTTTTCTTTGTACTTCCAAAATCATGCCAAAGGGCATAGTAAAGATTTTTTATGAATGAGGTGTTCACTCGCCATGGCCTCCATGAGGAGATAGTTTCAGATAGAGGCCCGCAATTCATCTTGCACTTCTGGTAGCACCTACTTGAAAATCTTCAGATTAAACCGTGCAGATCATAGGCCTACCACTCTCAGTCTGACGGTCAGTCAGTTAAATAAACTAATTCTGAGCATTATCTTCACTGATACAAGACCACCTAACATGAATGCTGGGCTGACTGGCTAAGTTTTTCCCAATTTGCTTATAATAAATCTATTACACTCATCAATTGGAATGTCGCACCTCATGGTAACTGCAGGTTCCATCCTATGATGGTGGAAAACCACTCCAGCAGTCCAAAACCAGCGGCGAACAACATGACAGCTGTGATGAAGAATATCCTGAAACCCAAATGTGTGAATTTTAAGCAAGCAGTAGAAATGCATAAGAAGAAGGCCTTTTTTACTATCCAAAGTCCTGGTGCTATAAGAAGGAGACCTAATGATTAACGTGAAAAACTACTTGGTCCCTGCTAGCTGCAGGAAACTTGGACCAATTGTCCTGGGCCCATTCAAGGTCCTCCATAAAGTGAATGAAGTAGCCTACACACTGGAGTTCCATGAGGGATCTCGCGCACATCCTTTCAGGACTCAATATGACAAGCAAGCCAAAATCCCTTCTCCTGAATCAAACCTTGACAAACGACTCTTGAACTAGTGCAAACAGAAACTTATCCTGAAGGCACCAAAACTAGATTCAATCATGAAGCATCACATATATGAGAATTGCTGGAATAACCTTTAGGAATCCTGTTTTTACTTCCCAAATCACGAGAGTCGCTGACTCCATCGCTGAAGTCATTAGGATAATAAAGTACCATAAGAGTAACATCCAGGAAGCTAATCTGGATGGCAGTAAAAATTTGATCTCATGGGGTCACGAAGGTACTTGAGGCACCATGTTCCCATGCGCCCTATAAATATTGACGCTTTATAAAACAATAAATTAGTCTTTATCTCTCTATCTTTTCATGTTTTGACATCTCTGCTGATTTTTCAGCAATGATCCCATTTTTGGACTTTGGCGATAGTCAAGAAAACTGTTATGCTGAGACATCCAGTACTGCAAATTTTGCAACTGAAGAAATTCTAAGGTCCCCTTTAAGAAAAGCTGGAGCCAGTTCACTCAGGCATCCCAAGAGTCTGAGTATGAGATGGAGGACATACTGGACGATATCCTGAGGAAAGTGTTAGTACCTGGGTAATTGGGTAAGTTACCAAGTGGAAGAGTCCACCTGGAAAATTGCTGTTGACTGCAGTAACTTCCTACAGAAGGTGAAGGAGTTCTGGAGCTGAAGGGGCTCCCATCTGTGGGGTGATTTAACGTTCAAGGTGTTGCCTGACTGCCACGCTGCTTCAATCTTCCCTGTTGTGATGATAGGGACAAAGGTGATGGCCACAATTGCAAAAGATTCAAAAATGGCATTTTGGCGAATCAGATACCCTGAAATCTAATTTTACTAAATATATTAATGTCAATAAGGAAAGGAATATTTTTAATGGCGCTCTGGCTACCAGATCATCCAAATGCAATGTTTTAATTTTAGTTGGGGAAAGCCAACCATGAGATGGACACTTCTGATATGTAAAATAACAAGCACTTATAATAAGAAAGAGGCACCCCAGAGAAGCTAAAGCTGTCTCCTGTTGTCAGAGAGAACGCCAAATAAAGGAAGATGGGTATCTTGAGTAGAAGCATGCGCCACTATTGAGCACGTATGAAGGAAGGGGTCTGAAGCGATAAACCAAACTGGAAACCAGAATGAGACCAATTGTCGTTAACATGATGGTAGGCAACCAAACAACCATGCTTGAAAGTGGTCCATAAGGTGCGACTGAAATTGGCGTACAGCTTCTTGGAGGGTGGGAGTAGAGCCTGAAATGTCATACAAGACACCTGTGTGGATGGTTTACATTGGAATTGCTACCATTGAGGCTTGGAGGGAAGGTTGTATAGTGGAATTCAAGAACAAGGCGAAGATATTCTTAAATAGGCTGAATGTCTGTGTTTGCTCCTGGAAAAAGAGACGTTGAAACTTGCGCCAGATCGCTTTTGACGGAGGGCACTCTTCCAGGCGGTGGACCAAAGTCCCATATTGGTCACACACAACACATGAGGAGTGTGATGCATTGGATTGCTTGGCAGTACTTTATACCCATTTCAAGCAGCACCACACATGAAAACAAACACGTGCTGCAAAAGAGGGTGATGGGCATACTTCCAGATGGCATTTTGGGTTTCTAGGGAGTAGGGGACGTCCAACATGTCCAGATAATCCACCCTGGCCATGATAGGGGACCACCTTGGTATCACACCATTCAGAATGGCTTGGCCTTGTAATTCCTGCGTGAAGCGGGGAGTAGGGCGACTCCTCTGGGCGGTGTGCTTACTGATGCAAATTTTCAACTCAGCGCTCCGCATGGAGAGGAGAATCAGTTTGAAGTGGGGCGATGTACCATGCCTCCAGTAGCAGAGGGATGTGAGGCATGATATTTACCAGAGAATGGGGGATAGGTAGGATTGCGGAGGCCCAGGACGTGTAAAAATTGGAGCAGGCTTCACGCGACCAGTGTTGGGCTTGAAGTGTGGGGTTGGTGACTGCAGCAATCCAGGTGCCAAGTACTTTGGCAGCATGGGCCTCGAAGTTGAGCAGGCCCATACCACGACTATGGCGAGAGACAAACAAGACATCCAGGAGCACTGGCAGTGGGCGGCTTAACCAAAGCCACCCTTGCAATAGGGCGTATAACGAGGTAAAGAAAGATGGGGAAAAGGCGAAACGTGAGCCACAAACCAAACTTTATATAGAATCCTAGAGTTGGCCAGCACAACCCTGCCTGGTAGGGAAGTTTGGTAGGCTTGAGTGAGGAGATGCATTTGTGATATTGTCCAAAATATGGTGCTCCATTAACAATGAGCTATACCCTCTCATCTCCAGCCACACACCCAAGAACAGTACCATACCAGCAGTGGGTTTTGGCACAAAATGGAGCACAAGTGGGGTGGTATGGGGTTGGCGGGGCAATTAAACCTTTGAGCTAGCTGCTGAAGCAGTTAGAAATTTGGGTGCTGGTGACCAGAGGGCTTGGAACTGGCCAAGGAGAATGTTTTCAGTTTTGGAGGCGTTAAGTGCAGTGTTACTTACCCTGGATTAAACCTGGATAGTAGCCTCAAGTGCGCGTGCATCTTGGTTGTTAGACACCCCAACCACACAATCATCAGAAAATTTCAGCATCTTAACCGGTGCTTGGCCTTGCACATGGACACCAGTAAGGTGGGCATTCACATTGCGTAAAATTGGGTCAAGGCTGAAGTTATATAAGATTGGGCTAAAAGGGTCCCCTTGGTGGAGGCCCCGTTGAGGGCGAACTACATCAATGAGGAAGCTAGGGCCACGCACAGCCATTGTGGCGGATTCCATTAACAACATCACTGAATTGATGAAGTGAGGGGGTAGGCGGAACTTGTGGAGGCAGGCTTTGAGGTAATCCAATTTGACTCTATCATAAGCCTTCTGCTGGTCTAAAAACAAGTGCCAAGTAGCCCTCGGGTTGGCAGACGTTGGCTACAGTATGTATGTTGTCCCATATAGACCGCTTGGGAAAGAAACCAAATTGCTCAGAGGAAATGAGATCAGAGGCAACTTTCCCTAGGCGGTTGGCCATAATTTTAGTAAATAACTTAGTATCAGTGTTAGTAAGTAAAATGGGGCGCCTGTTGGCCAAGTCCAGCTTATCCCCTTTTTATACAGCGTTATTGTGAAAGCCTCCTGGCCCCAGGAAGGATGCGCATTTCTAACAAGCACTGATTCATTGATGCGAGCAACAAGGGAAAATTATAAAATATTTTTTATAGAACTCATAAGGAATCCCATATGGACCTGGGCATTTCCTGTACAGTGCACCACATTTGACATACCAGAGTTTGTCTTGAGAAATTAAATTCATCAAATATGGATAACAAGAAATGGTGCAGATATGTGTTTTTTTGAGAAATTCGTCAACAACAGCCAGTTTGACTGGATCAGAGCAATATAATTTGGAGTAATAACTTTGAACTTTGATTGCCACTTCAGCCAGAGTATCTGCGATGGAGTGGTCTGGCTACCTCACCTGTGTGCAGGCCAATCTCTGTTGCAGTGCAAAGAATTTTCAGAAAAAAAATAATTGGAGCACATGTCACCTGCCGTTACATTTTTTTGCTTTGTACTGTACACAAACACAATGTTTGTGTTGCCTTACCAGTGCGTTGAGGCAAGCGGACACTTCAGCCCACTTGCAACCCCAAGCCAGTCTGTAGTTTGCAGCAGGGACGTTAGACTCCAGGTGGTCCACCTCTGCAAGCGTGCGCCTAATGAATACTGGTGCAGCCTGAGAGTGACACAATGAGAGGTGGCATGCCTGACAGATGGTGTTCGCTTTGAAGGTTGACCAGGTAGTAATTGGGTCCACACAGAATGGTGTGGCGAACTCTGGTGCTGAAGTTTTGTTGTCTACCCATAATGAAAACCTGGGCGACGTGATCTTGGCTGGACGAAGTCTGTACCGCTTTGTCATCTGTGCTGCTGGGTGCAACAAAGAGAATGAAATCGACACCAACCTGTGGTTGGAGGAATCAATTTTTGTCATCATAAAGAGTGCAACCTGATACTGTAAATTCAATGGGGTAAGAATAAGGTCAATGCGGGACATCAATCTCAGCTGATTGTTGTGCACATGGGGATGAGACATGTTGTGGAGCAGCGGTGCATGCTTAGGTAGTTTATCAAACAGCCCCAAATTGGCTTTTAGAATGCAAAGTTCAACATGCCCCTGTTAGGGGCAGGCACCAAAGTCCAGCAGTTGATGGTCGGGTTGGCCCAGAAGTTCATGTCACCCACCACAAATGGGTCAGGGGGAAGCGGGAGGGAAGTAATGGCAGAGAAATATCCTGGTGAGCCCGCACACAGGTCAGGGCATAAATATTAATGATAACATGCACTTCATTGTCCCATGAAAAGGACATTACAAGCACATGGCCATTGAGGTAAAAATTTTTAGAAATAAATTTAAACTTATGGGTCACGCATACAAGCATCCCTCACAGTGCAGCGACCAAAAGAAAAGGGAGGGGAGGAGCATGGCTGCCCATGTTTCCTCTGCACCATATGGATATTGGGATTCCTGAATGGCCAGGATGTCCACAGGTAAATTAGTTTTAAAAGACTCAGTTTCTTGGCCTAGGATGGTGAGGCCTTAAGTCCAGCGATGTTCAACATCCCTATTGTGAAGGCTCCTCAAATGCACCTTAGGTGCAATGGGAAGGGCCTCCTTGCCCTTCATTCAGGTCATTTTCATCATGCAACATGGAACCATGTGTGCAGGAAGTAACAGAGTCATATCTGTTATTGAGGTCCTTTTTAGACCCTAGTTAATGGGTTTAGTATGTTTTTTGGTTTTGGAGGAATTTGTCTTCTGCCAAATTTTTTGGTTACTGTGTTCCTGTAAGTCCAGGGGAACATCTCCTGTGCGTAGATCAGGCGATTTTCCCATTTCTTAATTAAAAGGTCTGAAGAGGGCATCTGTACCCCTTGTTACCCAGGGAAACCTCTCCCACATGGTATACAAGCGCTTGGTAACAACCCTCCCTCTTAAGATTTCTCCCCCAGTACCCACTCTCACCTCAGCCAAACTTGTCCACCAAATTGAGGAAATCTGTGCTGAGATTACCAAATCGAAGTCAAAAGGCCCAAAACTGATGGGAATAAAGCCTGATGATCAGAAAACATATAGTCAAAAAGGGACAAGTATCAAATTATTAGCCAGAATTACCGACAGTTTTGACTCAGCCAGCAGTATGATCGCCAATGCCAAACACCCCTTAAAATCGTTGGGATGATCCCCAATGTGTAGATAGTATCTTTGTGAACTATCGCAGACAAACAAAACCCCTATCCAATGAATTGGGAGTTGCAATCAATGTAACTCATTTTGACCAAACAAACGCCCCAGCGACTGGGCATGGGCAGGTTGGGCATCCCAAACATGTTCATAACCAATTGGGACCTCCCATATGTGGGGTGGCCCTGGGGAATTCCCGTTGCTCGCTGGGCCAGATGCTGTTGCACCAACTGACAAAAACGTAGTAGAGCATTGGTCCAGGAATTTGTGGTCTAACTGATAGCGACTTGGCCTGCCACTTAATCCTTTGATATCAGTTCTAGTTACAATTATTTTACCCCTCCCCCAAAAATTCGCTGGTTTAGGTCGAATCTGAGGGGCCTGATCCCAGCTTAGACCCACTACCAGTTGAACACTATATAATCAGTTGCATTTCACTGAGGAAAATGTTGTTTGATTCTTTTTACTTATCTTTCCAATAAATTCCCGCTAAAAAACTCACTTTTTTATTTTTTTTGAATCCATCATGCTGAAGTCCCAATGGCATTAACCTGGTGGCCTATCAGACCCTACAATGGATGGGCATTACCAGTTTTAATGATTACAATCACTCCTACCATTGTCAACTGGATTCAACGTGCAAGACACTTCTGGCAATTTTAACCCCCTTATTAAAAACTATACACATCAATATACTGGCACCTTGTGGCCTTATATCCACCATTTTCAAGCAAGGATCTGCCCCTTGTCTCTAAGATAGTAACGAACCCACTCACCAGCAACCCTGCAGAAGCCAACCCAGTGGTACAATCCCCTGTAGCAAGACCCTCGGTGTCCTGGGTTGTTTCCATTTTGTTTGTTTTTGGGTTCTTTTTCACGCTCATTTTACATCAATGAGCCATTGTTTCCCAATTCACAGTTCCATACATCATTGTACAAGCGACAATGCTACTGGCTTTCTGGCTTGCTTTTCTAGTTCTCACGCATCTCAGCTGGAAGTCAGGCATAAACTTCTTCTGCCGTTTTCAAGACAATTTCTGTTGTGCACCATCGATGGATAACAAAAATTTAGTAGGGAAATGGGTGGAAGTATCAGTTTTGATCGAGGCTTGGTAATTTTGCTCAGGAAAATCTAAATCAAACATTGAGTCCTCAGGTTTGTTGGTTTAATATGATTAATGAATGGATTCATGAGTCGCTTCAGCCTCAAATGACTCAACGCCATCCCGGGTCTATGCAGGTGCATCATGATGCAGCCATGGCTGCTTCCTTGGCCGCTTCTCTGTGGACCTGATTGGCCTTCTTACACTCCTGTAGGAACACAGGTTTGACCTGAATGTAACACCCCTACACGCCCCATATAAAGCGGCATCAGTGTCTAAATCCAGTTTATAATGGGTATCTCCACTGCTCATTGCTTTAGGTAGATTTCGTTTTGTATGATGCCCTCCTTGGTGGGGCAGGTGTGGGCCTTGTGGCCAAAAGTGCGGCAAAGGGTGAAGATAGGGGGCGCGCTATCCACTTTGACATGGAATGGGAAGAATTTCTGCACGTCAACAACACAACTGCAGTGTGGGGGATTTGGGTCAAATCTTCCACAACAACTGCAGATGGGTTGATCACAGCAATTGCTTTTCCAATGAACAGGTCTGACATGAGCATAAAGCGTTGCATCTCAAAGGAGTGAATTTCCCCGTATGCCTTAAGCCCATCCATTAGGTGGTGCTCCAGCACTATGCGCTTAATAGTTGTGGGGAGTGTAAAAATTTATAGGCTACCTGATTATTTTTGGCATATACCCCTATAAATATATTACTTGCACAGGTTTGGGTTTTGTGCTATTCTCCGCGTGTATAAAAGTATTTGATATTATTGTTTGAATATACCCCCCCCCTTGGGTTGGGACCATCTAGTACTAAAAAATGATTGTTTGAATATAGTATGGTGACTATTATCTGTAGTTTAATGGAAGTTTTAGATTTTTGTTCAACGATTGGCCAATATTTCCTCTTGAAATACTTATAATGTCCTGAATAAGGATTCATTATCTCATACCACCTAACTTGATCTACTCTCAGATTGTTTACAGTTTCTCTGGTTTGACACACAGTTGGCAAAAAACCCTGATTTAATTTAGCTTCTTCTCTGGATCCCTGCTCAGAAACTTACTTTTTATCTTAAAGAGTCTCCCAAATATCGCACACAGCAATAATATCCTGGAGAAGAATAGAACAAATGGATTCTGATAAAGTTTACTAAGCTAATACTCTAGTAAAAGTGATCTGATAATTTGTGATTTGGTAAATTATGATCTGAAAAGTTATAATATTTTATTGAATTCTTTAGTGGATTTATAGTGGGGAATTTGGTGCTTAAACCCTCAGTTGGCACCTCCTCGATGAAATGACAGCCGTTGCTGGTAAATCATTCATCCTTGTCTCAACAGCAATGGTCTTCCCCATCCTGGCTAGGATTCTGTCATTATACATCCTTGAGACCTAGAACAGAAAGAGTCATAAAACGTGTCCCTAACGTTTTCCTCTTGATCCAAGCAAACCAACTATATCTGGCAAGCGACCTTCTTAGGTAATGGGACTTTTTACCCATTAAGGCAGGTTGTGAACCAACTGATCAATTTGCTAGTTGAAGGTGGCATCACTCACATCACAACTTACTCCGTAAATCCCAATTAGTCAGTGATGAAACTCAACCAATCCCAATTAGTACATCTGATAGTTTATCATCAATCAACTATCAGATGCCCCTATTTCATTGGCAACTCTGCCCAATGAGATCTTAATCATTCATCTGGATCGATCCTCAAATGGATCTGACCAGGTGAATAACCTAAAATTCTAAAACATAGTTACCCTGAAATCAGGGTCAACCAATATGCAAGTTACTACACAATAGGGAATTATCCCTTAGAGATCCCTGGTAATCTAGCTGGCTGGGAATATGGGTAAAAATCCCAACACATCCCCTCTTGCCTAGATTTTCAGCATGAAAAGTATTAGGGCTGGAGAACACCACTTCAGCATTCAGTCGAAAACTTCGTTTTGCTTAAATGGAGTACAATCACCAGTACTCAACGCTGCTCAGGACGACCTTCAGCATTGGGCTCTCTTCCTCTTCCTCCTTACTACTGCCTACTTAGAGTGCAGTCCTCATGACCTTCTGTCATGCTGGGCTGATTGATTTACTCATGACAATATTAATCCTGGGATCCAGTTTTCCCCCCATCAGGGCATATGACCTGCTTTCATTTCAGGATTCTTGGTCCAGCATCCTTGATTTCCTGATTTTCTCCTCATCCTCAATAGGAGATTCTTGCCGTTGATGTTTGTTTTGTGGCCTGATTAAGAATGCTTATTTATGTCTACCCTTGTTATTTTTCTTCTCACAACCTCTTAGCTCATAAAATTCTTGATATTTTCTGGAGTGCTTATCTCATTAATTTTGAGATTAATTTATCTGAAATTGGAGCTTAACTGATTTCAGCATGCATAATGTCAACTATCATATAAGTCCGACATCCCCCCTCTCATCCAGCTCAAATGTCAAATTCCAAGTCATGGTACCAACAGCTTCTCAATAGTTCGTCTGATCAAAATCTTTGACTCTTACAGAGGATGAGTCAGTCTGCACACTGGAACCCCTTCTACGGTCCTTCCAGGACTCATACTCCTAGTCAAGTATCAGTGGCTAGTCCTTCCATGGAATTAACAGAAACTATAACCAAACCAGTGAAACCAGGTTAGTGATTGTCTCAAATGGCTTGTGGCCAATCCTTCCTCTGTTGTCAATTTCAGAGTTAGATTTTGAGACTCTCCTGGTTCTTAGATCCTTTTGTAGATACTCCTAACATCATTATCAAACCTCATGAAGTAATGCCCTTCACTCTTAATTGTTCATTCTTCACCAGATCAGATTTGCTTCTGGAGTTCCTCTTCTGACTCAGTCAATATTGCTGCCAGCTATCTTGCCCACTGAACTTGCCATTGGCAACAGCATACATTTTGAACTACCCTATGCAGAATTAAGGGCCCAAGTCACTTAAGCTTTATCCATAGCTCTGAATTCTTCTGAGCTTGAAAACATCCTATATCAGGATATTGCAGCCTATGCTCTTTGCTTTGCTGGACAAGTTCTTTGAAGTAGGGCCACGAAGATTCCAACCTCTCCCACTTTCTTTCACTCTTTCTGCTTCAGCTTCTGAGAAGTTCATAGCTGTCGCTTGCAGGATGCCATTTGCTCCTTGAACAACTATCTCGTTTCTGGCGCCTCCCACTGGTATCTTCCACTGATGGCATTGATAGGGGGCATGATTTAGCAACCCGCGTCTAGTATTCCCTGTTCACTGCCAGTCCATATGTCCAGTGTTCTTGATGAAGCCCATCAGCAAGTGCTCAAGACCAATCTTCCAGCTCTGGTACCATATCAAGATTACTTGGGGTTATTAGTTGACTGCCTCTTCTTGTACTGTTGCTTTCCTCCCCTCTCTGGTGTTCGCATTTGGCTTCTTACAAGATCTCATTTTCCCTTCCCCTAGTCACTTTCTCGCAGGGATCTGCATCCGCTCAACAAACTTGGTTTCATGTAGGTCTAGCCCTCACTAGCATCCGATCTCACATAGATTTTGACAGGTTATTCACTCCTTAGCAAATCATCCTCCCTCCCCTAAGAGGTGACATAGGCAGAATCTTTTCCAAATTGATGAAAATAAATAATAAATAAAAGATTTTAAAAGTATATCAGTTTTATATGCACTTATTAGTAATCTTTTTTTCCAATATTTTTATCAATCTTTATTTTTTTATTTTTCTCCATGGGACTTGACCTTGTTTTGGTTCAGTGCTCCATCTTTTTATTTTATTCCCCAAACTAGATCCTAGGTATACTTAGACCTACTAGTTTTCTATAGTTCAGAGGTCTTCCTTTTCTAATACTAAACCATCTATATTGGTTCAGAGGTCCTTTTTTGGACTTGACCAAATCATTAGGATCTAATCAAATTAATGGTTCAGTGGTCCTTCAGGAACTTTTTTTTATTTTTTCCTTCAATCCATCACTTTAAATACTTAGCATGGACTCAATTTACTACCCTTCCATACAAGAGGCTCTTGATGGAGTAGGTTTCCATCACCGCCTTGGCGATAATTTAAAATGGACCTGACCACAATTCATTTAATTTGTTTCTTATCTTAAAACCATATGCATATTGCAATAGACAACTCTTTCAACTATTCACTATTCTGATAAGGCCAGTTGGTTCTTATTGTCCATTGTTTTCGCTCATATCCTTTTCTTCAAAGTTGTATCAAATGATTGTGATTGCATTTTGATCAGTATATTCATTAATAGGTTCAGGTACTGCTCAGCACTCGTCCCTAATGTTAGTTTAACCACTGTTTATAAAATCGGCTGCAACGCGGCCTTCCTCCCATATAGCAGCTCAAATGGCGTTTTTCCTGTTGTCATATAATAACTGATATTGTAGGAGAACGTCACCAAACTCAGGTGTGTTCCCACATGGAAGTTCTTCCTGCAACCAGCTTCCTCAGCGTCGTGGCCAGCATCCCATTAACTCGTTCCACCAGTCCAATTGTCTCCTGTTGGTAGGGTACAGACATGACTCCTTGGATCCCCATTTATCTCATTTAACCTTAGGATCACATGAGATGTGAATTTTGTCCGTTGTCACTCAGTAGGACCATGCGGGCATCCATGTCAGTATACTACTTGATCCAGGGTGCACTTTGCAGTACTGGTAGCATCTACTTTCGCTAGAGCCTTAATATTGACCCATCTTGTCAGATGGTCAATTGCAACTATTCTATACTTGACTCCCCCTGTGCTCATCATTAGCAGTCCCATCATGTCAATGGACACCGTATGCCAAGCAAATCCAGGGCAGATAATTGTATCCAACTGTAAACTTATGTGGTTTATGCAACTGGCACTCCACACAGCAAGGTAGATAATTGGCGACATCATAGTTGATTGACTCTAACAGTACTGGCAAATATGGTCGGTCATTTTTCTCAGGCCTCCATGCCCAACAACCTTATAAGTGGCTTGAATGATAGCTGCTCTTTCCCATGGATTTGGGAATAGTAACCGCTTCCCATTGATCATCATGATACTTGTCCATCCATGGATTCGGTGTTTTCCATCACTTTTTGAAGTGTACCCTGGATTTCTTAGGGCTCATTCCCAAGTTTTTCGTCAACCATTCTCTGGAATAGCTCATCCGCCTACTGGTATACCATCTGGACCATTGGTAACTGCAATAAGCCATCCGCATTCTGATGAGAAGCCCCCACTTAGTGGACAATCTCATAATTGTAAGCCTTTAGTTCAATGCCCATCAGGCCAGTCATCCTTCTGGTTCTCACAAATTTGAAGCCAGCACAATGAGGAGTGGTCCATCACCACTTTAAAGTGCATTCCATGTATGTACACCCAAAACTGTTTACAGGCGTAAATGACTTCAATGCATTCACGCTCAGTTAAGGTGTAGTTCCTCTCAGCGGCTTAGAGTGTCCATCTCACATATGCCACCATATGTTTGTCCCCAAGATCATCTACTTGGATCAATACAGTGCCAATTACTATCAATGAAAAATTGGTTTGTATAATAAATTCAGAATCGAAAAGTTCAGATACATCAAAATTGGTGAATCTATCAAGTAGTGTCATAATTCATTAAAGGTTTTCTGTGCTTCTTCATTCCATATGAATCCTTTTTTCAGATCCTTCAACAAATGGAAGAGGGGTTTGGGAGATTCTTACAAAAATCCCAACAAATATTCTATAATATATTACCATTCCAAGGAACACTTGGATATCTCAGACATTCTTCAGCAAGCCATTCGCTCTATGGCTTCATTCTTTTGGGCTTGCATCTGCATTCCACTATAGTTGATTACAAAATCCCAAATTTTCAACTCTTTCTTGAAGAAGTGACACTTCTTTGGCTTAATCTTCAGGTTGGCCGCGGAAAGTCTCTTAGACACTTCCCAAGCGGTGTAAATGGTCAGTAAACTTCCTACTGAACACATTAGGTTCTTTCAATTATACCAGGATGCATGACAACTTCAAGTCATTTAATATAGTATCCATGGCCCTCTGGAACATTGCAGGCATTGCACAGACCCTGGGGCATCCTCGTCAGTTGATATAGCCCCTGCGCAGTATTTTTACTTATTTGAGGATGGCCGACCAGGGGACAGACATCTAATATGTAGGGAAGAGGAAAACGGAAACAGAAGAGGGAAGAGAGCGCAAAACAATAGAACTCAAAATATACGACTTGGCACACTTGGGTGTGGCTAGGAGCCATGGGTGGTGGATGACTAGACCTTAAGTGGCATGGCAGCTCAGGGGCGAGTAGGGTGTACTGCCTATGAAGACTGTGAGGGTTTTAATGTCATAAAGAAGGAACCACATTGGAATCAGTTGCCCATCCGTTTCTTCCATTTGTGTTGGAGTGATCCAAACAGCCAGGCTTGAAAGTGGCTGGCCAAATGGCTGTGGAACCTGACGATGGCTTGGTTGAAATTGTGGAGGGCCCTTGAATCAAATAATTTTTAT